>BQNB010162537.1:0-14548 GCA_026074375.1 Tanacetum coccineum | reverse complement strand
CAAACAATAAGTAAACCTTCAAACGATCGATCCTAGTATACCAGCGAACCCGTGAACCTGAGCTCTTGATACCACTTGTTGAATAACATCCTACAATCCTGGATACTAGAGCGGATAACCTCGAAATTGAATGAATAACACACCACGGCAGCAACTTATTATATCGACAAAAAAAGTAAAGAAAGAAGCACAAGAATTATAACCCTAATTGAATGATTAGTATTGAAAGAATGAAGTGTCTAAAACCCTCCTCCCCACCTCCTTTTATAGAGATGAGGGGGGAAAAACATCGACTCCAAACCCTAAGTAGGTTGTGAAACACATGGGTTTGGCTTGGGACAAACAAACTGACGACCCTTACAGAATTTAAAAGGAAACTTAACACTCGACTAGCCTGGACTTTTGCTAAAATAAAGTCTAAACCTAACAATATGCATGCCTTATGATCAGTAAAAACCATAGCCCTATTTTCAATATATTGATCGACTTTTTTTTCCTCTTTTGTTAAACATAGTTTCCTTCTTTTTAGCCACTAACCCATAAGTTTAAACTTAATATCAAAATTTTATTTATATATATAGAATAATTAACTTGTGTTTTTGGTATGTGCTTAATTACACATACCTTTTACCTAATAAAACAAGCCTAAATGACCACAAACGAACATAAAAGGCTATATATTTACTTGTTTTGCTTCGTGTACTGTGCAGGTATCGGATATTCAGAAAAGGACAAAAACAATGGCAAAACAAACAAAACCGAGCACGAGATTAGAAGAGTGCAAGAAATCGAAGCCGAAGGCGTATTTATCTTTAAAGGGCCAACCGTACCCATTTTATTGGGCCGAGTCAGCCCATTAAGATGTATACATATAAACCTAAAGCCTTTTATAAACCCTTAGTCCAGAATCCATATCCTAAATCCTTATCATTTTCCATGGCTCAAAAGCCCAAGATCAAGCCCAACCATAACCCAGGTCAAATTTCATATTAAAAACACAGGGTCGACGTGGTCAACCTTTACTATTCACCGTCTCTTTTCCCTCCCTCCCATTTTCACTCTCAATGACCACACACAGGGTAAAACCATTTCACCTCCTCGCTTCCATGCTTCTAGAAGAACACACCTGGCATGCCTCACACACAATCATCCACGTTGGCGAGCCTAAGCTTCCCTATTGGTGGATTTGTCATGTACGTGATCCAAGGGTTGGATTTGAGTTTGTTATAATCAAGGTCTCAGATGAAGGATTAATGACGCTCCTCCAAGCTCTAGAAGCATCTTCTCGTCCTTATAAATAGAAGGTAAATCACACAGTAGAGATCCATCTAGTGTAGGAGTAGTGTAGCTTATAGCTTAATTTTCCAGCTTATTGTTGTTTTAATATTGTAATTTCCATTTTCAAGCATTGTAATCCTTTTCAATTCAATAAAATTCAGTTTTCTTAAAATTCTGTCTTTACATTTTTGTTTTAACTCTTTTACAAATTGCTTAATCATGGTTTTAGAAGTTACATAAGCTCTTTTTACTAATTAAGCTACCTCTTATTCAGTTTAGTTTTATCATAATTAAACTGAATAAGCTACTTCTTCAATTTACTTAAATCACATCATAAGATCCTTTACCTATGCTTAATTTGGAAGATAAACCAGAAACGGATGGGCTTATTGGATTGTACCAGCTCATGAAAATGAGCTGGAGCTTGTAGATAAGCTCTTTTGGGCACTCTTAGTCCTTGTTTAGAGCAAAGGACAAGGTACTTCCCTATTTTCATTTTATAGCTTAGTTACTATTTTTGCTTATTTAACTGCTTATTTGTGCTGAATTCTGCTTTAATTATGTTTATTCTATATTTAGATAGCTTATCGCATTTAGTTTATAGCATTTCATAATCTGTTTTTAGCTTTTATGGTGTTTTGATTAAATCAGTTAAAAAATCCAAAAAAATTAGCATATTAGTGTAGCATATATTCTAGTGCTTATTTTTATGAAACTTATGCTTAAATGTTCTTAAAATACATAATGCTTAATCTGTTTTTACTTTTTAAAGGTTTTTCAAATCTGTTTAAGCTTAAAAAAGTGATATCTAAATTTTAAAGGGGTGTTTGGCACAAGCAGTTTTAACTTAGTTAAAACTGCTTGTGTAAGCTTTTGGTTTTCAAGTCAATTTGCATTAGCTTTATATTAGACTTTAAGATAGTTTTAGATAGCTTTAAGTTGTTTTTGTTAAGTTTTTAAACCTGTTTTAATGAATGTTCAAGTTAGCAGTTTAAAAGTTTTCTCAAAAAGCTTAATTGCCAATCTTCTTAAAAGCTCATTTAAGTTTTAGTTTTTGTGCCTAAATAAGGGAAGGATTGCATCTGTTTTTTATGTGTGTTTAATTTGGTTTTTAGCTGGGGTGCTTTGGTGGTGTTTTAGTGGTATGGTAGTAGTTTTGTGGGGCAGGAAGTTGGCTTTGCGGTGGGGTGCGTGTGTTGGTGTGGGTGCGTGCCGGTGATATGGTTTTTGTTTTTTTTTTTTGTTGTGATTTATTTTTTTTGGTTTTTTTATTAATTATTTTAAATTTTTTTTTTTTTTGTTTTGGTTTGTTTTGTTATTTTATAAAATAAATAAAAAATAAAAATATATTAATACAAAAAAAATAACAAAATTTAAATTTATAATTTAAAAAATAATATACTAAAAAAAAAATATTTAAAAAAATTAAATATTATAAATAATTATAAATTAAAAAAATAAAAATGTTGATAATTTTAATGTATAATATAATACTTATAAATGATTTCATGAAAAAGATTTTAAAAAAAATTAAAAAAATAAAAATATTTTAAAAATTTTTAAAAAAAATTTAAATAAAAATTAATTTTAAAAAAAAAAAATTTTAAAAAAAAAATAAAAAAAAAAAAAAAAAAAAAAAAAAAAAAATAAAAAAAAATAAAAAAAAAAAAAAACAAAAAATAAAAATAAATTAAAAAAAATTATAAAAAAAAAAAATTAAAAAAAAAAAAAAATTAAAAAAAAAAAATAAAAAAATAAAATAAAATATTTTATAAAAAAAAAAAATAAAAAAAAATATAAAAAATAAAAAAAAAATTTAAAAAAAAAAAATAAAAAAAAAAATTAAAAAAAAAAAAAAAAAATAAAAATTAAAAAATAAAATAAAAATAAAAATAAAAAAATAAATTTAAAAAAAAAAACAAAAAAAAAAAAAAAATTAAAAAAAAAAAAAATTTTCAATTAATTTTATTATTTAAATAAAAAAAAAAAAAAAAATAATAAAAAAAAAATTTAAAAAATAAAATTAAATAAAAAAAAAAATTATAAATAATATATTAAATAATAAAAAATAAAAAAAATAAAATAAATTAAAAAAATTTATTTATTTTAAAAAATTATTTAATTAAAAAAATAATAAATAAATTTATTTTATTAAATATTTAATTAAAAAAAAAAAAATAAATACAATTAATTATTTAATAAAAAAAAAAAATAAATTAAAATAAATTTAATATTAAAATAAAATTTATATATAAAATTAAAATTAATAATTTAAAATTAAATTTAAATATTAAATTATTAATTTAAATTAATAATAAATTATAATAATTATAAACAATTATTTTCTCATAAAATAAAAAATAAAAAAAAAAAAAACAAAAAAAAAAAAATATTATAAAAAAAAAATATAATTTTTAAAATATAAATTTTAAATAAAAAATCAACATATAAAAAAAAAATTAAAAATTTTAATATAAATTTAATTAAAAATTTTTATTATAAATAAAAAAAAATATATAATTATAAAAATTAAATTGAAAATTAAAAATTAAGAAATAAAAATATACTTTAAAATCTAATAAAAAATTAATAAAATAAAAAATTAAATAATAAAAAATATAAATAAAATTAAAAAATATAATAATAATAAAAATATTAAAAATAAAAATAATAAATAATAATTTATATAATTAATTTAAATAAATAAAATAATTAAATTTTAAAATTTAAAAATTAAAAAAATTAAATAAAAATAAAAATTATATAAAATATTTTTATTTTAATAATAATTATAAATATTTTTTAAATTTATTATAAAAAAAAGAAAAATCTAATTAAATAAATATATTAAATAATTAAAAAAAATAAAATATATAAAAAAAAATTTTAAAAAAAAAAAAACTGTTATTATTATTAAAAAATTTATTTATATAATTTAAATATTAAAAACTTAAAAAAATTATAATTCAAAAATTAAAAAATAAAAATTATTTTTATTAAAATAAAAATTAAAATATAAAATAAAATAATATTTTTAATGTAATTAATTTAAAAATTTATAAAATAATATAAAATTAATAAATAAAAAAATAAAAATATTATATAAAAAAATTTAATATTTAAAATAAAAAAAATTTAATATAAATTAATTAAAAGATAAATTTTAATAAAAAAAAAAATTCAAAATAAAATTAAAAATAAAAATTCATAAAATTTATCAAATAATAAATATTAAAAATAAAAAATTAATATAAAATTTTAAAAATTTTATAAAAAATAAAAAAAAATTAAAATTAAAAATTAATCAAATAATTAATAAAAAAATAAAAAATTTAATAAAATAAAAAAAAATAATAAAATATATAATAAAATATATAAAAAAATAAAAAAAAATAAATATTAATAATATAAAATAAAAATAATGAAAAATTAATTTAAAAAATTTTACGTTGAAAATGAAAAAATTAATTTTATATTTTAAAAATATATTTATATTTTTAAAAAAAATTAAAAAAAATAAAATAAACAAATAAAATAATTTTAAATAAATTAAATAATAAAATAATAAATTAATTTTAATAATTAAAATAAATATATATATTAAAAAATAATAAATTATAAAAATTCATCTGTTTTTAGAATTTAGCTTTTTTACTTTAGCTTATTATGCTTTTATGTTAGCTTAAAATCAGTCAAAAGTCTTTTGGTATCTGTCTTTAAGGTCTGATGTCTTAACATGTTTTTGAGTCTTTTTCAGCTTATTTTAAGTGCTTATTTTAAGTCATTTAAGCTCATTAGGTCTAGGGCTTGAACTGTTTTCAGATTATTTGTTTTCTAAGAGCTTATTGAGTCTTAGAAGTAGGTTTTGAATCTGTCAATTTCAATTCAAAAAGCCAAAAGTAGTAGTGTAATCTGTCTATTTCTCTTTGCTTTTCTAGAGTATTTCTTAGGCTTATTTGCTTATGTCCAACTTATTTGTGTCTTTTAGATATAGGAGTTCATCTGCTTCTAGTTATCAGCTTTCTCTTTGTGCTTATTTGTTCAAGTTCTTAGCTTAAAAAGTAATAAAAAGTCATTTTCACTAAGGTCTTAAGGTCTGCTATCTATTTTCATTTAGGTGCCTTTTAGCTTGCATTAATTTGCTTATTTTTAGTCTAAGTTGCTTATGGAGTCTAGTTCTAGGTTTGTGTTAAGCATTATTGGCATTCCAAGTGCTTATTTGAATCCAAAAAGTCCCAGCAGTTTTAGCTTTTTACCTCAAAGTCTTTTAAGCTCATTGTCATTTTAATTCAGCTTTTTCTAGCTTATTTTAAAGATTTTTCAAAAAGTCCTTTTATTAAAGTTTCTTTATTTTGCAAATTCTTTAGCTTTTCGAAAAGAAAATAAAAAAAAGTTTTGCAAAAAGGAGGTTCACAGGACTCGAACCTGTGACCTGCCCTTTGCACACACACGCACTCTACCATCTGCCCTGGGGTCTTTTTCGTTTAATACCTTGCACCATTTAATTGTTATTGTCTTTTCAGTTTTTGCTTATTCGAGCTTATTTGCTTTTTAACTGCTTATTCTTTTATCCTAATTTTTAGTTTTTATTTTTTATAGATTCTAAATAGGTTAAAGTATTTTTCATAAATTTTCCAGATTTTTTATAATTAGTTTACTATTTTTAATATTTTATTTAGATTAAATCTGTTTTTAATTCATAAAAAATAAAATAAAAATAAAAAAAATATAATTTCTTTTTCAAAAATTATTTTAATACATTTAGGTTTTATAAATTTGAATTTTAAGTTTTTAGAGTTTATTTTTGCTTGCCCGTTAGTCGTTAAATTCCCGTTAAGTGTTTAATTGTCGTTTAAATTTAATTGTGTCTTTAATTCTAGTTTAGCGTGCCTTTTATTTGTTTGCATTTGGTTATTGATTAGAAACCAAACCCAAATATTTTATGATAATCAAGCTCGATTCCCGACATAAACGTGAATTTCCATTCACCTCTCACCGAGGAGAACGATACCGTGTTGATTACTTATTATTCTTTCCTAAGAATAATTTGTATGATACTTTGCTTACGTATATGTATTTTATTATATTATATATATTTGAGGGTTATTTGTTTGATACGTATTTAGACAAACATCAGTTTTATATTTTTCTTATTTTTGTTAGCTAGTATCATGCAAGCACTTGTTGGTAGTAATCTTAATGCAAGGCATAAACGTGTTAATATGTGTAGCCGGGTTTTATGGCCGTAGAGAGCTACCTGGTTTCACTACTCGTTTTGATACGGCATTGCTTATTGTTTTGGGTTGTTGGTAATCAGGAGGGATTTGATGAGAATCAGAAATTTGACGAGTTTGAAGGGAATTGTTTGTTGCTTCTGCTGAGTATAATGAGGAGGATAAGGAAGCTGATGCGATATGAGATGAGATTGATAAACAGATCGATTGTAGAAGGAAAGATAGACGTGAGGCGAGGCTGAATCATGAGGAGATTGAAAAGTATTGGGATTTGAATACACAGATTACTGAGCAGTTTGTGGATTTGAAGAGGAAGTTGGGGACATTGTCTGATGCGGAGTGGGATGGGAATCCTGAGATTGGTGATCATTCACTTAGGAATAAGAAGAAAACGAAGTTAACTAAAATAAACTTTGAATTTGAATGTATAGGGGGCTGTGGTAATCAATTTTAATTTACATATTATCAAACTAATTAGTGGGGGGGAGGGGGGTTGCAGGAAATCAAAATTTATATTATTTGTTTGAAAGGGATTAACCTCAAACTTGCAAGTAATTGGATCGTTGTTTATGCTGCCTTGTTTTGGTCTCATTTACTTATTATACGTTTGATGCATGCTATTTAATTGAAGCGTTGATAAGTTAAATTTGTGATCATAAAAGGTTATGAGTCTATATTTGAAATATGGCAATTAAGTTTTAAGACTCTTTCCTTAATGATTACATTTGCAAGGACGGTGTGTAATCAAAAGGTCATGAGTATATATATATATATATATATATATATATATATATCCATGTATAGATTGGATCATGCATATAGGAACTGGGATCTTGAATTAATTATAATATGATTCTGATTAAATTAAGATGACTCCTGAGTACACCTAACAATGAGTGGGAGCACCATGTTGTTTTCTTAAATTCGTATGTTGGATCCATGTCATGAGTAAAATGTCAAAAATGGTTTATAAAAATCGCCCTTAGACTTAAGATGCAAGTAAGTTCTGTATGTATGGATATCATTCTATGATTATAGCCGAACGCTGTCCTAAAACATGGTAGTTATAAAAGCTATTTTTCGGAGTGTATGTGAAGCAGCATCTACAACAATTGTTGTCAATAAAGGATTTCTTCCTCCACTTGATTTGTGCAGAAAGATACCATTGGGCCCTCTCCAGATTTAATCAGATAATTGTATGGCCGTACCCAAAGGGTAATGCAAGATGATTCTTGAATACATTTGGTATATCTGAATTATTTCTATAATGAGAAACATAATGTTAAACTATATGGAATGACTTAGGATCCATATCCATGGTTTAACGGTATCTGTAACAAAAGGATGATTATAAAGCAAGAAATTTAGAACCATTAAATAACAGAGATGATTTTTAAAACTTTTATCTCATAATATTCCTAATGAAAAAATAATTGTGTGGGTTGCTAGACTTTGCCAATTATAGGTATGAGTGTTATGTGCTGCTCCGACTCCCAAGTGGGAGCTGTTGGATTATGGTAGTCGTAAGCACGAATACGTTACGAATATAAGTGAGCCTATTGGGGGTATACACGTTAATACACGGAGAACACGTTTTATACTTCACGTTAATAATAAACTAAGGACTAGAAATAGACAAACCGGAACCACAAGGGCACACTAGATGCTGGCCGAATTCTATGAGAATTAAAGGGGTTGGTTTCGTCTATTTGGAAAACAAAAAGAAACGAGTGTTGTAACGGGACTAGGACTTGTCTCCTAGTTGGATTTGGCTAGGGATAAAGGGTTATATATACCCCTCATCCCATGAGCTCATACACACGATATATCCTCAAAACCTTCAGCATCATTCGGTTTCTTTGTTCTTTTCTTCCTGCCGATTACAACAAAAAACCATCAAGAGGCTGTGTGGTTTTCGGTTCTACTTTTCCATCACATTCGATTTTTACTTGTTCAATTCCTAGCTCGACATAACAAGTATATGAACGTAGTGATTGTGGGTTGAAGTTCGGAAATTCAAGAATCATTCATAAGGTGTTTGTTTGGTTTCTGTTCGAAGATAATAAACCCCAAAGGGTATTCGGGTTTGTTTTATTCGGTTAACAGGTTTTCGGTTGATTAGGGTTTTATAAACCTTAATTCGGTTGTGTGGTTTTTCGGTTACTATCTCAAAGGGTGCGATTGGTATTCGGTTAATAATACAAAGGTTGTACGTTAGTGAAGTTAAGCCTAGCATAGCTTAACGTGTTCGGTTGACGTGATTGTGTGAGTAACCGTAGAGGCAATTATTTTAGTTGCTTGTTTCGTTTTCTTGATCATATTAACAAAAGGTACGCGTTTCTATTTACCTTTTATTTTGTGTTAACCATATGCTATTACTAGGTCCTATCCGCTGCGTACTCGTGGCTAAACTAGTTACCTAGGTATTTAAATCCCAACAGTTTGGTCCATGTTCGCTGCGTGGACTTTCACCGTTAGTCCCTTAATATTTTTTAACTAAAGAAAGTTACAGAATTGGTTTTTTAAATTTTTTTTAACTAAATTAATTTTTTTCTAAAAATTTTAATTTTTTACGAATTTTTACACACATTTTTTTTACATTATTATTCGTAAAAAAAATTTAAAATATTTTTAAAAAATTTTAAAAATATCACACTTTTTAAAATCTTAATTTTTTAAAAAATATTAAATTTTTTCGTACTTTTTAATTTAAAAAAAATTAATTTTTACGTTATTATTCGTGAAAATTTTTATTATTAGTACCTTTTACTTTTTTTTTAAAAAAATTAAAAATTAAAATTTTCTTTTTTAACTTTTGAGAAAAAATTACTTTTTTTCTCGTATGAAAACGTAAAAATGTATAAAACCGTTTAAAATTTTAAAAAATAATTAATTTTGTTAATAAATTAAAAAAAATCAATTCTGTAACTTTTTTAGTTAAAAAATGTCAAGGGACTAACGGTAAAAGTCCACGCAGCCAACATGGACCAAACTGTAAATTTTCTAAGTGGTAACCGGTCAAACAAGTCATATTTTGGTCAATATTACGTACATTGGTAGGTATTTGAAAGTATGTTGCGTAAATCTGGAATAAAAAAAGTAGGTTGCGTACATCGATTAATTTGAAAAAGTATGTTACCTAAATTCAGCCTTCACCCTAGAAAAAATAATTATTGACTGAACATGTAAATAATGAAACTAGCATATCTTTTCGGCCACCAAATCTGTTGTTACCGCGTTTACTTGTAACCTTGTTTAAAGCAAAGTGTTTATGTTACGAGTTCCGTGTCTAATGTTTGTTTTTAATATATTTTAACTAGTAAGAAGGTAAATCACATTGGTTAAAAAAAATTCCCGTCATTCGTAAAATAGATGTTATAAAAAATGTGCAACGGAAAAAAACAAAATGTTTTTATTTTTTTTTTTAACCGGAGTATTTGGACGAATTTTACTTGTGGCCGCATCGCGCGGTAAATAGCTAGCTATATAACGCAATGTACTCAGCTAAAATAAGTTGAAAAAAAACATGATTCTTTAAAAAAAAACTAAACTTGGAAAAAGAAAACGGATTTACGTTGTTTATAAAAAAAATTATCCGCTGCCCAGGACGTGAACCTGGGACCCCTAGGTTATAGAAGTCGATAGAAACACTTCACCAATTTTCAAATCTCAGTATGTGGTACAACGGATTTTGTTGATGTCTACTTTCTCTTATTGTATTTATAAATAGAGTGAAAAAGGCCAACGTAAAAACTCACTATTCTAAGATACTGCAAGCCCAAACTGTTAATTACGTGCATGAAATTTTACACGCTAGGCAATGCTGTAAAAGGTTTAATTGGTGATCATGTACCACTTTTCCTGAACATATGTTGTATTGTACTATTGTGGTTACATAACTTTTTAGGTTTCCTACTG
Source organism: Tanacetum coccineum (assembly GCA_026074375.1). Classification (NCBI taxonomy): domain Eukaryota; kingdom Viridiplantae; phylum Streptophyta; class Magnoliopsida; order Asterales; family Asteraceae; genus Tanacetum; species Tanacetum coccineum. The sequence continues at coordinate 4,118 of BQNB010162537.1, read as the reverse complement.
TGATTGCATATTGTTGTCAAGGGTGTCTTTATGTAAGTCGATCTATCTTATTGGCTTACTGGTTTTCTTGGTATTATACTATTATTTGAACCTTCTTTGTATTCAGGGTGATGTATTCAACTTACATTGCTATTGTTTATTTACAGGTTTCGAGAATGTCGGTGACATCTTTACTTCTTACTTCGGCACAGGCTAATTAATCACCTGAATATCAGACCGGACAAGATTTGGTTGGTGGAGAGATTAGTTTAGTCCTAAATATCGGTTATTTCGATGTGTGTTTTGCTGTACAAGAGGTTTAATTTTATGATGTGATATTGGTTCATCAAGTCAGTTATCGTGCAGATGCAAACGGGATAAATGTAGATGCAATTGCGGAGTGGCGTAGCATCTAGATGCTGTTGTTTTGTGACCTCTTCTTGATAGTGTTGTTTTCGTATCGTTGTGTTTCTTAAAAAAGGTTTTGTTGTTGTTGTCATCATGTAGAATCTAGATTTAACTCCATGTAACTCTACTAATCATAATTGAACACACGGCTAAAGGATGAAAGATTAAGGTGATCCTGGTCAAATAGTTATCTCGATCACTTGTTCTAAACACACATGTTATATGTGTTTTTATTCTGTGAAATCAAACCGAAACAATTTGGCTAGTAAATGTAAAAGATTATATGCAGTGTTAGACATTCCAAGTTTTTTAAGCACAAATAAATACAATTTAAATAAAAAATAATAACAAAGAAGTACATGGGATAAATGTGTAACAGAATATAAAAGCCACAGCTCCTATATATTTTGCGTGAACAGGTATTCATTTGTTCTTCTTGTGTAATACTTCTGCTTAAATGTTATTTCAACGTAAAACAAGATAACTGGTTTTGTGTGTAACAACAAACCAATTATTTTAAGTGCTTTGTAGTTTATCATACGTTTCATGAAGAATCTACTGACCACATATTAACGGTGTTTGGGTAAAAAAAAATTCATAAGGGTTATTCTCTTGGATAGCAATTTTTTACATGTACAAGTGGATATGAAACCGGGCTAAGAAATTAAATGTTTTCTTGTGGGATTGGTGTAGCTTTCCTCGAATATTTCCAATTCACATACTTATACTACATTCTAATGTATTTGTGATCCGATAATGAAAGGCTTAAAATTTTAAGAACACACTCACTAATAATAATAAAATTGTCTTAATTTTGCAATAAGATGAAGGATAAAAGCTGAATTTAGGTAACATACTTTTTCAAATTAACCGATGTACGCAACCTACTTTTTTATTCCGGATATACGCAACATACTTTCAAATACCTACCAATGTACGTAATATTGACCAAAATATGACTTGTTTTACCGGTTACCACTTAGAAAATTTACAGTTTGGTCCCTGTTGGCTGCGTGGACTTTCACCGTTAGTCGCTTGACAATTTTTAACTAAAAAAAGTTACATATTTTATTTTTAAAATTTTTTTTAACTAAATTTATTTTTTTTTAAATTTAAACGGTTTTATGCATTTTTACGTTTTCATACGAGAAAAAAATTAATTTTTTCTCAAAAGTTAAAAAAGAAAATTTTAAAAGATATATATGAACTCAAATAGATATATACAATTATTATTTAGACTAAGTTTACTCTATTATTAATTTAGACGTTTTGCTTTTGTAAAAGATATATATGAACTCAAATAGATATATACAATCATTTAGACTAAGTTTACAGTCTAAATTTGATCTTGAAAACACGTTACTACCTTGGGATGACATGGACTTATCAATACTTTGCTAGGCTTGAAAGTGTATACTTTCCCGTGTGTTTCAATGAATTATTCGGTAAATCTAGTTTTATAATTTTAAAGCTTTCGTAACACGTCACACACCCTTACACGTGCTTTAACATACCTATTTAGCCACCTCAAATTTTATGGATAGAATAAATAGGTTAGCTGGACTTGTTAACCTATTCTAATCAACTTTGCCTTTTAGGTTCGTTTTCACCTTTATGTGATGAAGGAACCAAAAATGCTCGTCTTTTCTCAGTACATACATCGGATAGAGTTATTAGCAATTCAACTGCCTTTTTGATCCAAAACTTATGGGAGTTGATATGTACACCACACAAAGTGATGTGCACACCACAAAAATGCATATGTGGTGTTGTACCATATGCATCACACATTAGATTTTGTGGTGTGCACATCACTTTGTGTGGTGTGCATATCACCTCCCAAAACTTATATGCCTTTAGGGCTCGATAGACTTGTGGGTTAAAAGTGTATAATTTTAAAGCTTTCGTAACACGTCACACACCCTTACAGGTGCTTTAACATACCTATTTAGCCACCTCAAATTCTATGGATGGAATAAATAGGTTAGTTGGACTTGTTAACACATTCTAATTAAATTTGCCTTTCAGGTTCGTTTTCACCTTTATTTGATGAAGGAACAAAAAATGCTCGTCTTTTCTCAATACACCATCGGATAGAGTTGTTAGCATTTCAACTGCCTTTTTTGATCCAAAACTTTTATGCCGTTAGGGCTCGATAGACTTGTGGGTAAAAAGTGTAAAGTTATCCTTTGGCAGGACTCGAACCTAAGATTCTCCATTAGGAGAACCGTCATCATTCATTGATTAAGAGTTGTGTGCTACAACGGGTTTATTGACATGCTCTTCTTTTAATTCTATTTATATGGAAAATAAAAGTCACAACTTTCTCGATTAGATAACTTTGCTATCAACGTCTTTATTCTTTTGTTCATGTGGTGTAATATTTCTGGTTAAATCTTATTTAGACGTAAAAACAAGATAAGTGTTTTTGTGTGTAAATGTAGCGGCATCATCAGTTGAAGAAAAAATAAACTAAATTCCTAACCTCATCAACCTTAGATTTTAACAACAAAACAACTTTTAAAGTGCTTTGTAGTTTCTCATGTTTATTAAAAAATCTACCGACCACACCTTCACGGTGTTTGGGTTAGTTTTTTTCTTCATAAGGCCGGGTTATTCTCTTGGATTGAGAATTTTTTTGGATATTAAACCGAAGAAATGAAATGTTTTCTTGTGGGATTGGTATAGCTTTCCTCGACGTGTACTTGGGTGATGAGATCGTTTGATTTAGTAATTTCAAGCCTTGTGGTATGAGTCAGCCGCATAGATCTGTTGCTAATTCAAATCAGTTTGTGAATGTTTTTTTTGCTTAAATTGCAATTCGATGGGGTCGAGAAGTCCGTACCCCGTGGGTGATATGTTTTATTGATACAATAAGCCACCCGTGATTTATCACGGGTTTATAGGCTAGTATAAAATAATAATGAATGCTTGCATTTAAAACATTAATCTTTAAGACTCTCAACATTAAATAATACGGAGTATATACTTATGGCTCAATATTAAAACTACAAGTTTACATATAAGGTGTTAAATCATTAATACTCCCCAATAATTGATGATGACTGAATCTTTATACATATGAGATGTATTTAATGCTTTATTTTCTCACAAAATATATCTCAATGCACGGACGGAACTTGAACAATATTATTGGGGGGGCAAATTATGGTAAGTTTGAGATGCAAATCTTGATGTATATGGAAAAAATGGCAAGAAATAGATAAATCAAAATGTAAAGTATGAACGATTGACTTGTAAGTTAGACCCAACTAAATCTTTTCTTAACTTGTAGATTTGTATCTAAAATATAAAAGGGCTTTCTTCTTTTTACATTTAAGTGATGTGCAGACCATAGAAAAAGAAAGAGGTGTTGCTTTTTTGATATCAATTTACAGTATCATACATACTGAAAATCTTTGCTTGAATAGAATGATCCTTTTCAAGTAACAATCTTAAATACTACTGGTATAATCTTTTTATGAGACATTTGGTTTCCAAGTTTTAGAGGGGCAGAATGTAACATTTTTTCACATAATACGCATATTATACAAAATCAAGGTTAAGAAGTGAAACTTTTGGGGGGGCCACAACCCCCCTTAGCCCCTATTATGTTCCGTCCATGCTCACATGTCTTCAGAGACTTGAACCAACAACCTCTAAGTTAATGGATCACTCATATAACATTAGGTCCAGAGACCTTTTGGTGTTCCCGTTTACTTGTAACCTTG
>BQNB010162536.1:0-14548 GCA_026074375.1 Tanacetum coccineum | reverse complement strand
ATATTGGAGTAGTAATAAATTACAAATTTGGTAGAAAGTTATGTATTTTTTTTATTGATTTCTATTTCTGAAAAAAGGTATTTTGTAATTTAATGTTTTGCTACTTTTTGGATTAATGTGTTTTATGGTGTTGTTATCCTTTTGGTTGGTCAACTCTAGTGCTAATAGTTTATGGTTTTTTAAGGTGAGTTAATTAAGTTGTTAGTAAATTAAGAATCTTTGGATATGATTGTAGGTACTTGCGTGTTGTCTTCGCAGGGCGCGAGAGACTAACGCTGCAATGAAACGATAATTTTGTTATTTTTGTAAATTGTTAAAAAAATAAGTTAGCGTTCGTTAAGTAACGACCGACGAAAGCTATTTTCGTAAATTGTTAAAAAAATAAAATAAACTAACGGTCGTTACTTAACAGTCGTTAGTGGGGGGAAGAGGTATTTTGTAATTTTTTTAAGTAAGGGTAGTTTTCGTAATTTGACACATAGTGCGAAGGGCTATTTCGTAAATACTCGTGGGGCTATTTTGTAAATACCCGGGGGGTTATTTCGTAAATACCGGCGGGTTCCATGTCGTGTAAACGGGCGGGTTGTGTGAGGGTGGTTTTCGGGTCGGGCGGGTGAGTACCGGGTCGGGTCGACCCAACAAGTTGCGGGCCGATTTTCCTGATAATTGTATAGTTACGAGGTGGTAGGCCCGCGCTCCGATGCTGGACGATTAATGGGCGTCATTTTGGGTTGGCTGAAGTGGGTCCGGTGGTGATTGCCATTGTCGTTGCGATATTTCAGTGTTATTATAAAGAACGGAACGATAAACCCAATGACTATTTTTGTAACTTGAAAAAAAATTAAGTTAACGGTCGTTAATTAACGACCGATTCCAAAGACTATTTTTGTAAATTCTAAAAAATAAAAATTAAACTAACGGTCGTTACTTAACAACCGTTAGTGGAGGGAAGAGGGTATTTTGTAAATTTTCAAAAAATGAAGGTAGTTTTTGTATTTTCATAAATTCTAAAAAAAATTAAACTAACGGTCTTTACTTAACAGCCGTTAGTGGGGGATGAAGTATTTTGTAATTTTTTTTAAAATGAGGATAGTTTTCGTAATTTGACACATATTGCGAGAGGGTATTTCGTAAATACCCGAAGGGCTATTTCGTAAATACCGGCAGGTTGCGGATGGGCTTTCGGGTCGGACAGACGGGTTGCGGGTTGAATAAACAGGACGGGTTGTGTGAGGGTGATTTTTGGGTCGGACGGGTGGGTACTGGGTCGGGTCGACCCGGTGTCCGACCCGGTGTATGGCGGGTTACAATCCTGATGATGATTGTATATATGAGTAATTTAATTAAGTTAGTTTCTATAAGAATATTTGTTTCTTGCAATATTTTTTGAGATGTTATTAGCTTACTCTATATGAGACTGTATATTGTGTTTTGTTTGAGCGTCATAGTAGTTGACGGCGTTTGATAGTGCAAACGAGGGAGGATGCAGTGTATTTGATTATGATGTCGTTTTGTTAAGATGCAAAAGACAATTTGTCTACACGAGTTACGTGTTACAACTTTAAATTTCTACCTATTATATAAAAGAAACTCCTTTTTTTACTGTAGTAGCCTCAAAAAATGACACATCAGCACTAAATAGTTGCAAACTATTCCCCCTCTTAGAAATTTAAAGACGCAACCTGCTCTTGTTCCATACCTTGTTTTTTCATCCACCATGCCATTGCATCTTTATTTCACCTACTACCCATTTAATTTCAACACATCACTTCAGTCTTAATATTTAATACCACATTCTTCTTCATCAAGCTTATTTAAGCCAAAAATGTCCCTCTCTCATATCACCATATTTTTAATACACTTCAGGGAAAGCTTGATCCAATTAATGTAACGTTTGCAGCTTGTTTCACATGTAGTTCTCCTATTTTTCTTCCTTTTATGTTTGTTAGTCGTTTTCATCATGGTTATTGTAGTATTATGTGTTGTTAACTTGTTATGTGTTGTAGGTACGACTTAATGGAGCAGCTCGACTGTCTTGTGTTGGCGACTTGAAGACTATTGAGAAAGATGGTTGTGTGAAGTAAGTGCCAACTTGCAAATTGTCAACATATACATATGACGTTTTATTCAATTTGTATGTCTTATTTTTAGTTCTTTTTCTTCTTTTTGGCAGTGTTGGTGATGGTCATCGAGGTATAGGGACACTCACTGGATCAACGATGAACTTGCATGATGCTGTTAGTATATAATAAAAAGAGTGTGGGGGTGTTAAAGCAAAATAATGAAGAGATGTTAATAGTTGTGACGTGATGAAAATGATAATATAGTAAATAATTTTGTTGTTGATTTTTTTACAGGTATTACATTATTGTTTAGAGTTTTAAGTGCAAGAGAAATGACATAGTTTTACTTTCAAAGTTTTTATGAAGTATGCGAAAATAGGCAGGTTAAAGCATATCAAGGTATATGTTTTGTTAGTATTTAAAGAATAATAACTCATTGGTGATTGAGGAATCACAACGCTCGAAAGTTGCAACAGTGATGGAGATTGGAGCATGCATTCATTCTTTGGCAGGTGGAGTATATAAATTATGTCCAAACTTGGTGAAGAAACTCAACCAACTGTAAACTTTGTAATGTTGTGGACTTCAGTAATTATAAAAGAATAATTGTAAATTAATTTAATTGTTAAAATAATGTGTAGTTTGAGTTTTTTTTGTAGTGTGAGAGAGATTTAATTAAACAAAGTCTTTGGTGGCTATCGCCTATCTACACACATGAATAAGTACTAAACATATGCAAGTGTTATGCAGTAGATTAAGACGTATTTCAATTACCATATCATTTTGCTTGTATAAATTGCTTTCAACTTGGTAAATAAATTGCAGATTGCATATTTACATATATTAATATATACAATCAAAGTTGTTGTATTTTCTATATTGGAGTTTCTGATTCCTTAAGAATTATGGCATACTTGAAAAGAGTTAATTTATATACTGGATTATTGTTAATAAAGGTTTGAATACTTTTTGACATAAAGAAAATGTTAGGCGCGTTAACTCACGAAATTGTAAAATTTTGTTTCTTGCAGTTAGTTTCATTGAAAACCAAAAGGAAAACTACTGAATGAAATATTGATTAAACAAAATCTGGGTTGCGTGTGACGCTTGTCACAAGTAAAAAGGGTCATGATATAAAAAGCTCGGAAAGACATGCATGTATTATACTATGAAATTTTTGGTTTAACATTTTTGGTGTAACATACATTATGCTTAAACTAATCATATTTATTGTTGTTTTGAAGATACTAAATATGTATACTCACATGAATGAGATTGTACATAAAATATTTAAATTTACACAAAATTCACATGACAAGATTGAAAGTATATTATTCAATCTATAAAATCAAAAAAAATAACCCAACCACAAAAACATAAAGATGAAACCATATTGGGCCGTGCTTAGCACGGCCTAAAAGAATTACCTAGTATATTGTATATATACCATTCCAAGTTTTAATATCTATCTATCTATAACCAATATAAAAGAAGATTTATGATATTTTGATCTATCTATCTATAACCTATATAAAAGAAGGTTTTTGATTTTTTGATCTTGAAGCAAAAAAAAGAGAAAATGACACCTGTAAATTGATAAATAATCAACGGCTGTGAGTTATTTTACCTTGCCAGCATTTAATGGGAAAAAACGGCATTTAATGTTCACACAAATAACACCTTTCAAACAAAACATTTGCTCCTAGATCTGTGAAGAAAAATCCACTCACATTCAGTCCATACCGCCGGTGATTTTGTGCTCAAAATCATTATCATCAAACACAAAACATATGTGTATCCAACAACCAAAAACCACAAATCAATGTCAAAATCTGTAACGTGATGGATTTACAAAAACCATCCGTTTCAAATCTCAAAAAGTTCGACTGATTTAGAAAACCCACGAAAAATCGAAACATATGCTTGATCGTGAAATTGGATATCTGATTTGGTAAGATTATTTTTTGATTTTTCTTCGTGTTAATTTTGTTAATATAAATAATGCCTAAAAACGTTATTTATATTTTTCGACCTCTCGATGTTTTGATAATAACAAAATGTAAAAACGTTTACGATAAAAATAAACATTTATAAATTACTAATCATAAAATTCTATTTCTAAAGTTAATCACTTAAGGTATGGATAAACAAATCATTAAACATGATTAGTGATCAAGAAAATATTTTTCTTCAACCTTACATTTCTACAAAAGTGTTTTTATAAAAATAAAATATTTATTTATAAAAGAAATGTATCATTAAAATAATAAATTTAAAATCAAAATTTTCCCCCCAAAAAGGAAGGTTCTAAAACAGATAACACATTCCCCACAAAAGACAAAAAGATGAGCGTAGTCTACGGTGACCCCCTTATAGGCCTGGCGGCCCCCTTATATATTCGGGACCGCCGCGACCGCCGTCAGAGCAACGGCTCTTTTTGTCTTCTATAAATACTGGGTCACCTCATCTGAAAAACAGAACCTCTTGCCACGAATTTTCTCAGATCTACTTTTTTCTCTTCTTTCTTTCTTTCTAAAACACATATCTTGATCACTAACATACCTTGATATTGTTTCAAGTGATTAATTCTTTCTTGCTCCCTTCTTCTTCTAATCAAGTGCAAGAGAAAAACAATCGTATTCTTCTACATACGATTTGTTATCAAGTGATCTCTTTCTTCCTTCTCAAGATCACACATCTTCATTACATTTGCTTTGTGTTGTTGTGTAAATTGAATTGTGTGTAGATCCAATAGTGTAAATTGTGTATTGGTGTGATTTGGATTGTGTGTCAATCCAAGGGTATATATTTTGTGAGTGTATAAAGATTTAGTGAAGTCTTAGATTGGTTTTAGCTAAGATTAGAACTCGACATCTAACTTAGTGTCGGAAAAGAAAATAAGTGATGTGTAAACGGTTTTCTCTGCCTAAAGGGAGCTTGTTGACATAGTGAAATCTCGAGTGGAGTACTCAGGGAGTGGAGTAGGAACGAAGAGGTGCTTTGTTGCCGAACAACCATAAATCTTGGTGTCTTGGTTTAATCGTTTCTTTCTCTATCTCTATATTGTTATTGTTTACTTAGTTAATTACATTAGATATTTTAGTTGTGATTCATATTGTTGATTAATTGACATATAACTCGAATCTAACAATTTTCTAAGCAAAGTTTTTAAAACGGCTAATTAATCGATAAACTATTCAACCCCCCTTCTAGTTTCCTACAAATTTATAAAATTAGGTTTTTATTTGTGCTCGAGAAACAAGAGTGGTATGTTATTAGGATTATTTAGAGTATAAAATTTGGATCTTGATTGTTATTATTTGCGTGCTTGAAGATTTAGGATTATCGGGTGTTTGGGTAAGGTTGTTAAGAAATGCCTAACGTTGTTTGGATAGAGACAAAGAAATTAAATTTTTAGAGTTTGTAAAACTGAACCTGATGTTTCTAAGCATACAACTGTTCATTCAGAAAAGAAACAAGGTATTGACGAATTGCCATCTGAAAGAAAAAATAAGTTAACGGGCGTTCAAAGCACTGGCATATCGTCTTTGGAGTTAGTTAATCTTAAATCGAGGTCTAGACTTTCTTTAGGATCAATAAAAGACAAGAGCGATATAAAGGGTATTGTCAAGGTACGTAATAGCTATAAAGATTTATTCGGCATAGAAGTGGAGGACCAGAATAAACAAACAAAGTTATTAAAGTCCCCCACCCGTAATGGAGTAGTAAATGGAAAAAATGTCGAGCGAAACGAATCATGTGTTGTCGTGTCAGACACTAAGCAAACACAAGTGGCTCCAGCAAAGGCAGTGTCTTATGAAAATTGGGTAGCATGTGATCGATGTAATGCTTGGCACCTGTTACCGATCGGTATCACCGCAGCTAATCTGCCTAACTGGTGGTGTAGCAAGTCAGCATGGCTGTGAGTTCTGTTGTTCCATCTGTTATATTCTTGTCGTATATAAACTTCTCACGAAATTAAAAAATTTAAAAACACTTTTTGTTCATTGTGTAGGCCTGGAAAGAACTATTGTGACGTCAGTGAGGATGAAACCACACAAGCGGTTTGCGAAATGAACTTCAAAATAAGTTCTCAGAATCATGTTATTGGAGATACGTACCATGCCAACTCGAATGCTAATTCTGAGACACTGTCTAATGGATGAAAGAAGAATAAGTACAAACCCGAAGGTAGCAACTCCAGTCAGGTAGAAACTTCACATTCACCAATTGATAGTAGACAGAAAAGAAAAAAGGTTGAGTGCAGCAAACCATCAACTGCTCAAGAAAAATGTAGTGAATAAGCCTATTGATGTGGGAAGGAATGATGCGACAGTAAATGGTAAGGGTTAGTATATATTCATTACTAAATGTGATAGTTTTTTTTTGAAAGTGATAATTTCTTCTTATGAACTACGTTGTAGGTGAACCGAGGCTTAAAAAGCTGAAAACAGTGACAGGCTTAGATCAACATGACCATCTAACTTCATACAACACCCTGTGTTTTAGGGTCATTGTACTTCGTTAATAAATTCACTATTTATTTTTAGTATTGTACGCGTTTGCTTTTAAATCGTAATCGTTAAGTTAAATCGCGTAAGCTAAAAATTATCATTCAATGTAAACGGGCATTAAACAATTAAATATTTACATCAAGCAAGTGTTAAGTAATTATTTTGAGGATAATTATTAACTTTGTTCATTTTATTTTTATTGGTTACGTAAAGTGTTTACGTTTCGCAATAAAATACGTTTAGGCATTCCCGGAACCACCAAAACTTTTATATGCTTCAACAAATACCCACAATTGTACCCAATACTCAAAATTTACAAAATATCATCACATATATACATATAGGTCCGGATACATGGAGATGAGATACAAAGATATTATCTAGTTCAATCTATCTCCTAGAATTCATAGGATGATACTCATCTTAGGGAACCAAGAGATATTTTCTTACTAGCCATAATAGTAATTAACCATGACTTTCCTAGAAATCCTCCTTGTGTCTCTTGACTAAGTCTTAGGGTATATAATGCCTTAACTAGCTAAGAAACACACACTTCTCATTTCCTTAATTGAAAACAACACAAAACTCTCTCTTTTTCCCTCTCCTCACCCACGGCTCAAAATCATAACCCTAAACCATCCATACAAATTTTATTTACCACATTTCTAAGTGTTTCTACATCATATATAAGATAACTTAAGGTGTTTAGAAGGTTTGGTTTAAGGTTTACAAGTGTTAAGCAAAGGAAAAGCAAGATTAGGGTTTTGCTTTGGATTAGGGTTTTCAAGTGTTGAAAGCTAGGGTTTGTTTGCTAAACAAGGGTTTAGATCATATTGTTCATCATCCTACATCATATTAAGGTTATCTAAAAACCTTAATCTCTTTACCTTCATGATTTTATGCATATATAATGTGTGCATAGTTAATCACCATCTAAGAACTTATTTACATGTAAAATGGAATTTTTACTTATGATCATGGTATGATATACTTTGTCATGTGCTATATTGTTGTAGTTTAAACTGAGCTGTAACGTTTTCATATACTCCGTAAGCAAAAAAAAGTGATATTTTCATTTATGAAGTGTCTCGCAAACAAAAATCATGTATGTGATAGCTTAAATGGTTAGTTTACTTCTCTTCCATTAGCTATTTAATTTCATTTGCTATTTATAAGGACGGGAACAAAATAGAACGGTTCAATTGTTTATCATATATCCTTTTCTATCAACATACTTCAGATTGTTTTGCCACATTTTAAACACGACCCGACCGTTTATAAGCTCCCAATTCATTACTAGACGCTAGACGATGAAACTTTATCTAATTATTTTTTCATTTTGCCAACTCCTACTTCATCAAAATATTTTCAGGAAATAAAGTGGCTTTAGACTGCGTCAAATGACAAACATGATATCATCGAAGACTTACTTTTCTATACTTTGATACGGCCTCCCTTAGTTTAAATGCGTTTCCTTACATCTTTACTGAGTGTTTTTGTTGAGTTTGATTGTACGCGGATTTATTAGCTCACTTTATAAGTTTATACTTGATTGTAAACAGTGACGAAACCATGAAAATCGCTTGTGAGGGGCAAAGTTTTTTTTTGACAATAGCAACAAAATGTGGAAGAAAAAACTGTGATCAAAATGATAAATCGAGTATTGTTACTTAGAGATGAAGGATTTATAAAGTTTTAAAATGTTGAATGTTAGGTTTTAGTATGTGAGTGGGGGTAATTTGAGTTATGAGTGGGGGCACTTTCGAAAAAACATCAAAATTTTAAAAAAAAATTACACTAAATTCTCAACTTTTTTGACTAGTCATGGGGGGGCACCGGCCCCATTTTAATACACTAGATCCGTTCCTGATTGTAAATATTATTGGTAAATCAAAATATAGTGTTAATTTAGACTTAACTTTAACAATGTAAAAAACGTATGACATTATTTGTGTAAGTTGTTTTTCATTCTGATTTTGGGTATGTTTAGCACTAGTAGGAGCTGGAGCGGATCGCTGGAGCGGGTTGCTGGAGTTGGATGCTGGAGCTTATTTTTACATGCTAGTTTAACTAGCATTTCATTTAGTAGCTTATTTTTTTACATGCTCCTTCAAGCTGTGTCAGCCAAACGAGACTTATTTTTAATGGTAGCTTATTTTTCTAAAAAAAATAAGCTCATGATATGATACTCTCTGATAAGTTCGCGCGCCAAACATACCCTTTGGCTTAATTGTTTGGCAATCAGGTTGCTTAGTTTTATCACATTAACAAAACTAAGCGACCTCCGATAAAAAATAAAAAAGAACGATAACCGAGAAAAGTAAAAAAAAATCCAAAATATATATTATTTACATGGCAAACAATCATGTTCACACTATGTATGTTTGGCTTGCAAACCTTTCAAGCGTGAAGAAAATCATATACCTGACAACATAATACTAATCTAGTAACAGGAAATAGACGTACACTATGGTATATTAGTAACTAACAACTTATTTCTTCAACCTATGTGGGATAGAATGTTTGGATAAAAGAATTTCGTGTTTGAGCAGAACTCTACCTTGGAAAAGTACGCGTTGATGTAATAAAGGAGGACGTGTTGTTGGTGGTAAGCACGCGTTGATGGGGTACCTATTACACATAGTCTAAGTATATAACTCACAATGTGAAGAACACGACCCGACCGTTTAAGCTCCCAGTTAATTACTAGACGTTAAACCATGAAACTTTATTTGCCTATTTCATTTTCAGCTCTACTTTCCAACTACATGTTTTCAGGACATATAGTGGCTTAAACTACGTACGTGAACGATAGACACGATATCATCGGAAGACAAACTTTTTCTTTTATATTTGAGTGTCTCCTTTGTTTAAATCCCTTCATTACTTCTTTTCTAATGTTACTTGTTGAGTTTGATTGTACGTGGATTTATTAGCTCGCTTTATGAGTTTAAACTTGATTCTAAATTTTATTTGTAAATCAAAATATAATGTTAATTTAAACTTAAGTTTAACGATGTGAACATGTATGACATTATTTGCATAATTTGTTTTTCAATTCCTTTCTAATTTTGGCTTAGCTATTTGTCAATTAGGTTGCTTAATTTTATCACATTAGCAAAAGCAAGCGACCTCCAACAAAAAAGAACGATAACCACAAAAAGTAAAAAAGATCCAGAATTCATATTAATTTTTGAGTACCTGAATCTCCACATGCTATGTACGGTTTGCACCAAGGGTATATATTATCATTTTACATTCTTAAAGGTATAAAATGTAATATTTTTATATTAATTTTAAAAATATATTTAAATAATATAAGACTCAATTTTATTAAAACCCGACACATTTGTCGTTATCATTCATCGATCGAAACTCTATAAAATCAATTTGTTATATTTCTTACATAATTTTTCATCGCTAGACTTTTGAAAAAACTTAAAAAGATAAAACCTTATCATTTAATCTATAATGTATCACGTTACTAGGGAGTTTCATGTGAGGGGTTTCATTTGAGTAGACGTTTTGACGAGTTGCTGGATTTATGATTTAAAGTATCCTAGCTCCTCAAACGTTACTACATGACCTCTAGATTATGATAGCCCAAACAGTGATACGATATTTTCACAAGTTATCAAACCAAAAACCATTAAACTTTATGAAATAAAGTTTGTAATATCAACAATCGAACTAAGACTTGACATTTTTTACCACCAGGATGCGTGGACGTGGCTGTTTACTTCTTATTTGAATTTAAATTTTAAATCATTCAATACCTTTGATAAGGTGCGTTCCATAGTCCCACCTTTAACATGTTTCTTATATTCGTAGAGATATACATGCTATAACCATGACATACAAGTTATTTTTCCGATGTATCTATCTTGGTATATTATTGCCTAAGTTTGGTCTTCTCTGTCATTAATTTCTTATAATGAACCATTAGTCACTTGCGAGTGAACGTGAATATTATGAATAGATCTATTGGGGGTGACGACTCCTGTTGGTGTACCCGTGCATGGGGTAACCAAAGCACTATATTTTAAGAACAAGGGATAACATTGGCAAGTTACCTTTCCTAAGGGACAGTTGTTCCTTCAAAGTCGTTAAATTAACTTTTGGATGGTTAATGTTTGGTTGCATAAGCCTTAGGGCAATAATAATGTTTTCCTTGATTATTGTATTCGTTCTATTATTACCACTTGTGATGACTTGTAATTCAACTGATTTTTTTACAAACATGTGAATTTACACTGAATCTTTGTGTTGATCCTTTTTAGCATGTTTATCTCTAGTAATTGAAGCAAATATGGCACGGATGGCCTGGACTATGAGGACATCCAAAAACTGTTAATAATTCAAATTTATGTTTGAAATATATTTTGGGACCATTTTTGTAAAAACTCTGATGAATAATAAATGTTAACTTATCTTCAAAACGTCTCTTTTGAGTGTTTTCTATTAATTGTGACTATGATTCATGAGTTTTGACCCAGATTAGATTCCGCTGGGGGGGGATGTTTTTTTTCTCTTTTTTTTTTACTATAATGTAAATATGGGGGTGTTACAGTTTGTATCAAGAGCCGCGGGTTATAGAGAGGAAACAACGTTTTAACCTGTAACTATAACTACTTTTTTCATCCAAGAAAGTCTTTAGATGCGCCACTGCATTTCCCGAATAGTATGTAAAAAATACATAACTATTAGATTATTATATAAATAACTTATGTTATTTTCCACTGGGTTGTTACAGAAATATGTCTTCAAACACTTCCGACTATATCTACCCTATTATCGTCCCATCTGATGTCGATGTTGAGGATGCCTTTTCCTCTACAAACACTCCTGACTATACCCCAGCTTCACCAGACTATTCCCCAGCTTCATCGGGAACCCCTCTCCTGATCCTTCAGATGATTTATCTAAGTATCTTTTGGCCTCACTAGCCATCTCACCTTTCCACATGATGTGATAGTATATGAAGGTCATGCAAGCATATAATGCTACTAGTAATGAATTACCTATTCCTCTGCCAAAGTCCTATTGCTCCACCAACTGTTTTGCCTCCATCTCCAGTGTTACCCACTGTTTGATTCCTAAGATTTCTTTCTTCATAGATTTTACCACCTCAGAAACGAGCCCGTTTCCTATCACCCTCCTCTACTGATTTCTCTACCCCACCTCAGGTATTTGAGATTGGAGAGAGTTCTCATAAGACGCATCTGGAACGTCATGAGGAACAGATCAAGACTATTTTGAATCACTTAGATGAGCTCCCTCTTGAGTGCATTGAGCACATGGAAAATAAGATAAAAGGTCTTGGTAATGGTCGAGTAATCATACAACGAGATTTTGAAAAACTAGAAACTGAACTTCAAGATTCCCATTACTTTAGAATCCGTACTAAGATTTTGAATTTTTAAAGAGAGCAATTAAGCATGATGGAAAGATATGTTCTTGCTGCGTAGGACTTCTACTATAGAGTACTCTTCCAGGATATTCAGGTTCGACACCGATCAGATATGCAGAATCTTTGACAAGATCCATAAGCTCAAGAACCACAAGGGAGGACCACCACCACCAGACTACTAGACTAGATCCTTATCATTTACAGCTTTTGTTAGAATCCAACCACTGGATGTGTGGCATAAATAATGACACTTGTCAAATTTTGACTATGTAAAATATGTAGACAAGTTGTTTATGACTTAATACAGTGGTGATTCCATTATACCTCGCTGTTTTATGATACCGATTTATGTTTATCGTGGTTGTCTATCCTATGTCTTGTATTACGATTACTCATGTACGGTATGATCCATAATGAGTTATCTAAGTGGTCGCGGTATCATACTGAAACCACTGAGAAGTGAACCAGTCCCTGAGAAACCTAATGAGTTAAATGCTTGTTAGTGTGTCGATTCTAAAATCTTCCGTTATAACCTACAATGTAATATCAAAGGATGTGTATTTCTTTGTTAAAACATGCATCTAAATGAGAATCCATACAATGATATGTCAAATAAATTCAATATCACTAAGTATGAAATTTTTGATTTTTATACGATGACTTGTGATATAACTATCATTATATGAATTCTTATTCTATGTTGTCTTGTAAACGTTGATAGAATGGCTCCCAAGAGAACATCAACATCTGCAGCACTAGCCATGACTCAGGCCGCCATCAGGAAACTAGTTGCTATTAGTGTTGCAGCAGCCCTGGAAGCACAAGCTGCTAACATGGCAAATGCTGACAATACAAATAGAAATCCTGAACCAAGAGAAACTCCTATAGCAAGAAAGTGTAGCTACAAAGAGTTTATGAGCTGCCAAACTTTCAATTTCAAAGGTACAGAAGGCGCTATTGGCCTCATCCGCTGGTTTGAACGAACTGAATTAGTATTTTTCCGTAGCAACTGTACCGAGGACTACAAAGTGAAATTTGCTACTGGTACTCTAACTAAAGAAGCTTTGTCCTGGTGGAATTCATTTGCCCAGCCTATTGGAATAGAGGAAGCTTACAAGACCACCTGGTCTGAATTTAAAAAGCTCTTAATAAAGAAGTATTATCCCTGAACTGAGGTCAAGAAAATGGAAGATGAATTTTACAATCTGACTGTAAAAGGGAATGATCTCAAGACTTACGTTAGAAGATTCTAGGAATTGGCAGTCTTATGCCCAACTATGGTGCCAAATTCTGAGAAACTCATGGAAGTCTTCATCGGGGGATTACCCAGAAGTATTGAAGGAAATGTTACTGCTTCAAAGCCTCAAACTTTGGAGGAAGCCATTACCATAACCCAAAGGTTAATGGATCAAGTAACAAAGCACAATTATGTGCAAGGAACCAATGATCACAAACGAAAGTTTGATAATAGGAGAACCTTTACTAATAACAACTACTAGAACAACTATAACCGCAATAATTATCACCACCAACAATAGAATAGAAGACAAGAAACCTTCAAGGCTTATGCTGTCACCCCAACTGAAAACAATAGGTATACAGGAAGCTTTCCCCTGTGTAATAAATGTACTCTGCATCACACAGGACCTTGCACTATTAAGTGTCAGACTTGCAACAAGGTGGGTCATCTGACCAGGAACTGCAGAAATAAAGGGCCAGCCACTGGAAGCAACCTGCAGCCAGTGTTAGTAACTTGTCATGCCTGTGGAGAGAAAGGACATTACAGACGCCAATGCCCAAAAGCAAACAACAATGCCCATGGAAGAGCATACTTGTTGAGGGACAAGAACGCTCACAAGACCCGAACGTAGTCACAGGTATGTTCATTCTAAACTAACATCTAGCTAGAGTATTATTTAATTCAGGAGCCGATAAAAGTTTTGTATCCATATCTCTTGCTTCTATGCTTAATATCCCACCAATTACACTAGATACTACCTACGACATTGAAATGGCCGATGGAAACCTAGTAGGCACTAATACCGTTATCCAGGGTTGCACATTTACTTTGTTATATGCCAATTAAACTCAGTAGTTTCGATGTCGTCATTGGTATGGATTGGTTATCCAAGTATCATGCTAGAATTATCTATGATGAGAAAGTCATCCACATCCCAATCGACGGTGAAACTTTGATCATCCAAGGTGATCGAAGTAAAACATGACTAAGCCTCATATCCTGTATAAAACTAAAAGGTATATATCCAGGGGATGTCAAGTTTTCATAACCCAAGTAATGGAAAAGAAGTCAGATGATAAACGATTGGAAGATATCCCAGTAGTCAGAGAATTTCTGGAAAATTTTCCTGAAGATCTACCTGGCCTACCCCCAGTTCGCCAAGTAGAATTCCAAATCGATTTAATTCCAGGAGCGGCACCAGTGGCCCGAGCACCTTACAGATTTGCTCATTCAGAAATGCAGGAAATATCAAACCAACTACAAGAGCTGGCAGATAAAGGTTTTATCCGACCAAGTACTTCGCCTTGAGGAGCTCTTGTCT
>BQNB010162535.1:0-14548 GCA_026074375.1 Tanacetum coccineum | reverse complement strand
AATATGAGTTCGGATAGGATATTTTCATAAATTAGGTTGTGTTTGGCAACAAGCATTTTGGAGCGTTTAGGAGCTACAAGCGGTAAGCGGTAAACATTTTAGATGAAAAGCTTGTTTGGCAACACCTCAACAAGCGTTTGAATATTGTTTAACCGCTCCAATCTCAAATGCTTCTTGAAGAAGCATTTCGGAACTGCTCCAAGCAGTTTGTTATAAAATTATATTTATGCCCTCAAATATAAAATTTATACTTTCTTTAATTAGGTTTTATGTCTTTTTTCGTAATTTTACCCTTTTTAATTACAGCTTACAGCTACGTTACCAAACACCTTTTTTAAACAAACAGCTTACTGCTTCTGCTTACTGCTACTGCTACGTGTCGCAAGACATACCCATAGAATGTCAAGGCCACCTTTTTGGCACTAGAAAGCTTTTACATAAACATCTTCATTTGTTGTTGCACTCGCTTAAAATAGAGTATTTAACATATATATTTGGTAGATTACTAAAAAAATTGTTACTATATTTCATCATTTGGATTTGGTGTTGGTTTCTCAAATCTTTCCAAAAACTCAAAAAGAACTTAAATTAAAAATGATGGAAACAATGTGCTTTCAGCTAAGCATGACCCTCCCTTTGCAAGATATATTCCACAGCCTCTTCTACGGTATCAACAATCTGCAAAAAAGACAAGTAACTGATAGCTCATGTTTCAAACATTGATTTCCTAAAACTGATCTAGGTACTATTAAAACCCGCAACCCTGCCATTTGATGAACCCTTCCCGATCCCACCCATTAAAAGTTATGCATTATGTTGCTGATAAGTGTAAGTTGTTGTTCGATAAAAATAGAATGAAATTAGCTCTTAACGATTGTTTTTCACTTGAAAGTGCTTTGGTTCCCGTGTATAATCATACCTCCCTCTGTTCCTATAATAAACCTGCATTAAAAAACAAAAACGCGGCCATGCTTTGACTTTAAATGCCAATTGTGTACCTCTTTGCAATCAGGCACTTCAGAAAAACAGAGAGAGCGCATAATACTTCAAGAGAAATAACATAAATTATCTCAACTCCTGACTTACCTGATCCGCAGGATATACTGTGTGGTTCTCTTTCCCTCTAAATACGCCTGTCCTTGTCAAAATAGAAAACCATGGATGTCCTGCCTGAAATGTAAATGGGAAAATGACTCTACATTTAATCTTATAATGCTCAGGCTTGACTAATCCAATTAGAGGATAGCTTGGCTACATTTTTTGTAGCTAATTGGCTACAATCCTTCCCAAAAATACATAAGAAATTACTCAGGGACCCGCAAACAGGAATCATGGACCTACAAAAATAACTCAAGGACCCACAATTATAGCACAAAATTGTAGCCAATTAGCTACACAAAATTGTAGCTAATATTTTCCCATCCAATTAACCTTTATTAAGTCTATGGAATTCAAAACAAAGTCAAACCTGTTTTGCACCCTTGATATCAACGGAAGGATTGTCCCCAATCATGTATAGGGTTTCAAAATGGTGTGACGTTGTGTCTTTGTGGCCTTCAGTGACATCACAATCACTTGTCATAAGTTGTAGCTGCTTCAATATGAATTCTGCATTCTTGAACACAAAAGGATTTGGTTTTCCAAACGAGGTATACTCCAACGGCTTGTGGTGAATACTACATTATCAGAACAGAGCGAATATAACCTTGATGCAAGTGAGTAGATAATATACATGTATATTGCTGGCATTACCTATTAAAGATGCTTTCTAGAGCGATCCTGAAAGCGCCCATGCCAAGACGTTCAGAAGGAAATACAGCCTGCCGCGATTTTTAACATCATCAGTGCATTGTAATAAAGAACAAAAACTATAGAGCATGTCCTAAAAGAAGCAGATACTAAAACTGAACAATTAATGTTCAATTTCAACTATCTAAATGGCAAAATGGGCAGGGTGGGGCGGGTTGAGTAATGGGTCGAAAAGGTTTAATTTTTGGTGCGGGTAAAAACGGGTTGGGTGTCCGAAGTTGGCAAATAGATTTACATAGTTATTTGATTCATCGTTGAAGTTTCAAAAAAAAAAAACATAATTTAGGATCGTTTACTCAATCGATGAAAATATCGGGAAACTTTCGACCCGATTGACCAGTTTCCTTTTAAGCTAATCTTGCCAACTTTAACAATTTGACCTTTAGAGGTTAAACATATCCTCAATAGACCCATTTATAACTAAAAGGGACGAAACTGTTTATGTTAACAGAATATGAATGTAATTAATGACCTGGTATTAGAACATAATACAGGGAATTAGAACATCCAACGTAACTGTTTATGTTAACAGAATATGGAATGTAATTAATGACCTGGTATTCAAGATCATCAGCTGCAAAATACATATCTGGTTGATGCTCGGACTTTTCTCCAGGAAGACCACCCGATCTCAATATGTCACAAAGAACCTAGACAAATATGCCCATCATTCTCAGCTAGTGTGTGTGTGAGATGGATATTGGATAGTATACACAGAAAAAAGCTATTTCAAGAAAATCTACCTGAATTATCGCT
Source organism: Tanacetum coccineum (assembly GCA_026074375.1). Lineage (NCBI taxonomy): Eukaryota > Viridiplantae > Streptophyta > Magnoliopsida > Asterales > Asteraceae > Tanacetum > Tanacetum coccineum. The sequence goes on along the minus strand of BQNB010162535.1, from coordinate 11,983 downwards.
GAGACCAATCAACAGGATCACTAACAACAAAAGCTGCTTTAACTCTTTCAGAAGTGACATCAAAATCTGGGACTGACTCACTTGAGCTTCTTTGCTCATGGAAGGGCTGCTTAGTGGTCCAGGTTTTGTAAGGTGATAGAGGATCAATGCTATTGAAGAAGGATGCATACTCATCTAATGAAATAACTTTTCTGTACATAATTTAAAACTAAAAGACTAAGATGATATGCAGAATACAGAACATATACATTTTTTGCTAAAGATGAATTCAGTATCATGCATTAAGATCTTACTTAAATCCGTATTCTGACATCACCACTGCAGGCTCCCCTTTTCCAGTGGCAACTATCAACTCATTTTCAAACCTAAAAGCATTGATGATCAATACTATGTTACAACACTTGATATCATAAAACCATAATATAATAAAAAGATGTACCTCTTTAGCAAGCTTTTCCTGATATGCGAGTGGCCCTTGTTCCATGAACATGGCAACGTAATGTCATACTCAAGATGTTGTTCTCAAATCAACATGGCTCGCCTGGATTCAGGGATACCTCCTCCTGTTACATATATTATTTACAGTTCCGTATTAAATTCTATGAGAATAGAACGAGTAGTCATGCTATTGCATTTATACTAACGTATTCAAGTACTTCCCAATGTACTTACACTTTTGTCAACATCAGTTATGGATCCTCAGACTACCTACAAGAGATATAAAAATCAAACTTTAGCGTGAGGCAAACAATGATCAGTTAAAATGATAGAAATAATGTATGCGACCCACCAAAAACCTGAATGCACTTCCATGTATGAGGGCCAAAATTTAAAATAAATGTTCATGCGTTTTACACTTAAGAAGTAAAAACCGAACCGAGATCCAGCGCGACTATAGTATAGTTTACCGAGTAGAGGCGCAACTGTCAAATTTTCAGTTATTGGCACAGTACTCGACTGAGGTAGGCATTTGCATAGAGGGTCACGACTCACGAACTTTGTCGAGTTGAATTTTTTTGTTTACGATGCTTTTTTTAAGTAGATAAGCATTTCGGAGCGTCGGATAATCTAAACTGCTTCAACTTATCAAGCCGTTTTTAATCAGAAGTTTTGGGACCTGCTTATTCACATAGTTGTAGTCGTATCTCTCCTAATTAAGAACACTTGAAAAACAGATATTCTATCTAGTTTCCCAAACGAGTTAATATACAAAGAAGTTACTAAAGTTTGCGTAAATGTTCGATTACGTTACTAAAGTTTAAAATTTACAAATAGGTTATCAAGTATACAATGTTTATTGATGAGTTACTGAACCTATAAAAATATTTGTAAACATCACTGAGCTTGTAAAAACGCGATATTTATGTTACTTAACTTATCCGAAAATATGCGTTCAGGAAAATATTGAAGTGTGTGCTTCCTATAAGAAAATTCGTAACTATTTATATCGTTTTTAAACTTTTAGTAACGTAATCGAACATTTACGTAAACTTTAGTAACATTTGTGTATGATAACCCTTTCCCAAACACTATAAAAAGGTGTTTTAATCATTAAATAGCAATGAACTTTTTCAAATCGACTGATTTGGTATGTGAACTCTGAAAAAGTTGTGTAAATGTTACTGATGACATGTCATACCAAATCTAACACGTGACACCATTTATGACGACGTCATCAAAATGTGCATATTGGAACACTTTATCAAAGTTGTTATGATTACACAACTTTTTTAGAGTTCGTGAACCAAAACGAGACAATTAGACCAAAACCCATAAAAATAAGAATAAAATAAGCAGTGAAGTGCTTATTTACTAAGGTGAATAAGAAAATACCAGAATGATTATATAATCTCTTCAAAGCATTAGGTGAATTCCCAATTGGGTTACTTCCACGAAGTATGACTCCGTCAATATCAAATGCAATCCCAAATGAACCCCTGTTTTTACAAAATTAATAAGCAATACATTAATTAAACAGGTTCAAATAACAGTAACTGTGAATAATGGATTACCTTTTGGGTGTTGAGTGAAAATGAGATATAGCACGATAACTGTGGAACTTAATTGATGATGATTTGTTTTTGGTTTGTATGATGATTTTTGAAATTGTACGGAATTTCATTTTGGTTTTTTTAGGATTTTGTGTGTGTATCGACAATGTGTGATTCTCTTTATGGAGTTTTGTTGGGCATAAATTACCAACGTACTTTTTAAAATTTCTCGACTTGAACCTTTTATTTTTTTATTAACACCGAAACCAACGTACTTTTAAATTTTTAACCGACCTGAACCAAACGTTTGTACCGTTAGTTATTATGTGGCAACGTTAGTCTATTTAGCTAACGATTGCTTTGCATCGCTAGTCCTTTAACAATAATAGTTCTATATATGATTTTCTTTATAAGATTTTTTACGTTTTCGCTCGTTTTTTTACGTTTTGGTCCTTTTTTTCGATTTCGTTTGGTTTTTACGTTTTCGCCCGTTTTTTTACGTTCTTGTCCTCTTTTTTACGTTTTCGTCCGTTTTTTTACGATTTCGTCTGGTTTTTTACGTTTTCGTCTATCTTTTTTGCGTTTTTGCAATTTTTTAACGTTTTCGTCTGTTTTTACGTTTTCGTTCATTTTTTACGATTTCGTCTGGTTTTTTACGTTTTCGTCTGTCTTTTTTGCGTTTTCGCCCATTTTTTTTACGTTTTCGCCCGTTTTTTCCGTTCGTCCTCTTTCTTACGTTTTCGTCTCTTTGTTTACGTTTTCGCCCGTTTTTTAGGTTTTCTTCCGGTTTCTTATACTTTCGTACATTTTCTTACGTTTTCGTCCGTTTTTTTACTATTTTGTCTGGTTTTTACGTTTTCGTTTGTTCTTTTACGCTTTCGAACGTTTTTTTTAAATCTTCGTTCGTTTTTTTAAATTGTACGAAAACGTAAAAAAAAGGCAAAATAACAGACGAAATCGTACGAACACGGCTGAAATCGTACGAAAACGCAAAAAAACAGACGAAAACGTAAAAACAAACAAAAATTTTAAAAACCAGACAAAAACGTAAAAAAACGAACGAAGACGTAAAAACTAGACGAAATCGTAAAAAAAGGACGAAAACGTAAAAAAAGAGAACGAAAACGTAAAAAAGAAGACGAAAACGTAAAAAACGGGTGAAAACACAAAAAAAACAAACGAAGACGTAAAAAACGAGACAAAATCGTGAAAAAGCGGACGAAAAAGTAAATACAGAACGAAAACGTAAAAAACGGGCAAAAACGTAAAAAAAAAGGCGAAAACGCCAAAAAAAATAGATGAAGACGTAAAAAAAACCAGTCGAAATCGTCAAAAAACGGACGAAAACGTTAAAAAGAGGACGAAAACGTAAAAAACGGGCGAAAACGTAAAAAAACGAGCGAAAACGCAAAAAAGGCAGACGAAAACGTAAAAAACCAGACGAAATCGTAAAAAAGCGGACACAAAAGTAAAAAAAACGAGCGAAAACGTAAAAAATCATATAAAGAAAACTATTGTTAAAGGACTAACGATGCAAAGCGGTCGTTAGCAAAATGGACTAACGTTGTCACATAATAACTAACGGTACAAACATTTGGTTCAAGTCGGTTAAAAATTCGAAAGTACGTGAGTATTGGTGTTAATAAAAAAGTAAAGGGTTCAAGTCAGGAAATTTTGGAAAGTACGTTGGTAATTTATGGCTTTTACCCTTGTTTGTTTGACTTGGGTGGTAAGAGATATCAAAATGTTACATTTACCATTAACTTTTTTTTTAACCGCAATTTTTTCTATCTCACAAATATATATTTTACACATGCCTCCAACGAAGCTTGAACCCACAACCTTTTGGTTAGTGGGGAACTTACTTACCACTGGACAAAAGTCCTAGTGGCATCATTAACTATTTGTATAAAGTGGCACAGTGAAGTTAAATACAGAAAAACGTCATTTTCCTGGCGGAACCCTAGAACGGAGGACCAAACGGAGAAACGGTATGGACTTTGAGGACCAACGGTGTAATTCACCCTTTTCTTTTTAAGTTTTTAATACAAATCTATACTTACTAGTTAATGTGTTTTACTTAAAACTCATAAACCTAAAATATAGTAATGTTTAACCTTGCAAATAGTTTTTTAATTCTTCAATTTCAATCTTTTATTTATTGTTCAAATAAAACTATTTTTAACATAAAAATTTATGAAATAGTTGTCTTGTAAATAATGTTTATTTATAAAATTAATGTTCTTTATAAAATTACCCAATCTTAAAGAGTATTATACTAATTTGTCAAGTTTTAATAGTTGAAGGACCAAAGTTGTAGTTTATTCAAAAGTCTGTTAGTGGCGGTTATTTGTTTTGCCGTCTATATAATGGTTTGAATTACCATTTCATTTTGTAACTAAAAACACAATTTCCTTTCAATAACATTTCATTTTCCCTTTTATATTTTGCTTCCGCTACATTTGATATGGTATCAGAGCTCAAGGAGTTCTGATTCTGTTATAAAATAACCATTTTAACCACCTTAACCACCATAACTATCACCGTTGACTGCCATTACAATTGTTCGATTCTTTGTTTTCTGAATCTTAAGCTTGTAACAATGGTGAACCCAAACACTAATTCCACTTTGAATCAAAACCTCAATCAAGATTTCAATGCACAAAACATTGTGAATGATCCATTGCATATAGCAAGTTCAGATCATCCTGGTATGATGTTGACTAGTACTTCTTTCAATAAAAGCAATTTTCTTGGTTGGAGTAGAACAATCAAAATGGTGTTGGGTACTAAGTTGAAGTTAGGGTTCATAGATGGTACATCACCAAAGCCTGCAGCCATTGATGGTGATTATCAGAAGTGGATCCGTTGTGATTATATGGTGACATGTTGGATCTTGAATTCCATGATTGCTGAATTGTTAGAATCTTTCTTGTATGCACAATCTGCTAGAGATTTGTGGAAAGAACTAGAGAAAAGATATGGTCAAAGCAATGGTCCTTTGATTTATCATGTGGAAAGGGAATTAAGCAAAGTTTCACAAGGAAACTCTACTGTGGCAGCTTATTTCAATAAGCTTAAGAAATTTTGGGATGAGTTGCACAGTTTGAATGGAATTCCTGGTTGTACTTGTGGAAAGTTGAGGGAATGTACTTGTGGAGTGACTGGGAAATTTCTTGAAATTGATACAAGATCCAAGTTAATGCAATTCTTGATGAGATTGAATGATAATTTTGAGGCAGTTAGAAACCAAATTTTGTCTATGGATCCATTGCCTAATCTCAACAAGGCTTACTACATTGTATAACAAGTTGAAAAACAGAAGCAAGTTACTCATCATGCAAGTGATTCAACTGCATTTTTGCCAAAGGGAATTAGTCTGTGAGAAAAGATAGCAGGAATGATGGTAAGAATGATAATAGAGGTCACAGTTTTGAGAAAAAGATTTGCACTCATTGTGGACAAGAAGGGCATCTGAAAGATCAATGTTTTGAAATTTTAGGTTATCCTGATTGGTATAAAGGAAAGAAAAACAAAAAGGGCAAAATGGCTGCACAAGTTGCTACTGATTTCAGTCCTTACATGCCAAAAGAGACACCATTTGACTTTGAGTACGAGAACAATGTGCAAACTGGGTCAACTGATTTGGATCAAAGAATGGTTGCAGCAGTGTGTCAAAAAATGATGAAGATGTTTAAGGGGCAAGGATTGGATCCAAGTAATGTTGCCAATACCTCACAAGCTCATGCAGGTACTTATTACATTGGATGTAAACCATATAGAGTTTTCTCTTTTCATATGACATTAAATGTGTTAGCCAAGCATTTACAATTGGACTTAAAAATTGACTGGATTGTGGATACTGGGGCTTCTGATCACATGTCACCTCATCTTCATTTGTTTCATTTTATTAGAGTTCTTAAAAGGCCAATTAAGATAAGATTGCCTGATGGAACTAGCAAGTGGGTAGAGAAAGTTGGTCATATAAGAATCAATAGCTCTTTGACTCTGCACAATGTGTTTTATGTTCCTAACTTCAAGGTCAATTTGTTGTTAGTAGGGAAATTGCTTCAAACTCAAAGCCTTATTGCTGTTTTCCTTCCTACTATGTTTGCTTTTCAGGACCCTTCAACTAAAAAGGTACTTGCAGTTAGACAAGAATTTCACAACTTATACATCTGCAAACCTTCTTCAGATGCTCCTATCAAAGTACCTTCTATTCTTGTTTGTCTTCTTTTGTTAATAAAGAGGCACATCTGTATAATGTGACCTTAGATTTGTTTCATGCTAGACTTGGTCACACTTCTGTGTCTAAGTTCATTCATGTTCCTGAATGTAAACATCACAATACTAAACAATTTTCATGTGAAACTTGTTTGTTAGCTAAACAGCACATACTGTCTTTCCCCAAAAGTGTAACTAGATCTTCTTTTGCTTTTGAGCTTATTCATGTTGATTTATGGGTGCCATACAAAGCTGGTGATTTAAATGAAGCACACTACTCTTTTACTATATTAGATGATTATACTAGATGCACTTGGACTTATCTGGTGCATACTAAGGATCAAGTGTTGTCTATCCTTAGTAGCTTTATGGCCTACTTTGGAAATCATTTTAATGCTAAAGTGAAGTTTTTGAGATCAGATAATGGTACTGAAATAGTCAATACAGAGTGTTTGGCTTATCTAAGAAAACATGGTATTGTGCATCAGAAGTAAATGGTATATACACCTCAGCAAAATGATGTTGTAGAATGGAAACATAGGCATCTCTTAGACACGGCAAGAGCTTTAAAGTTTCATTCTGGCCTTCCAAATAAGTTTTGGGGATACTGTGTTCTTACAGCTACTTATTTGATTAATAAAATGCCTATGGAAATACTTGATTGGAAGACTCCTTTTGAGATGCTACATGGGAAAGATCCAATACCTTGTTCTGTTCCCAGTACAATGCCTAAATCTGTTATCCCAAACACTCCTGAGCATGACAGTGGTCCTTCTGAAAGTAATACTTCTAAGCATCAAAGTCATATTCCTGATGTTCCATTGCCAAATCAAGCTCCCCTTACTAAAAGATCTTCCAGGTCAAGTTCTCAACCAGTTTGGTTGAAAGATTTTGTTACTTCCAAACACAAAGCTAGCATGGCTGCTTCTGATAGTTTTAATACCAAACACCTCGTTTATCCTCTGTTTCAAGCAAAGGATTTTGAGGATTATCCTGCAGACTATGTTGTTTTCCTGGCAAATATTTTAGCAATCAAAGAACCTCTTTTCTACTCACAAGCAGTCACTAATTCTAAGTGGGTTGATGCTATGAACAAAGAGTTACAAGCACTTGAAACCAATGACACTTGGACTTTGACTGAGCTACCAAGTGGTCATAAGGCAATTTCTTTTAAATGGGTATACAAAGTCAAATTTTTACCCAATGGAACAGTGGATAAGTATAAAGCAAGGCTTGTGATAAAGGGTTTCAGTCAAAAGGAAGGCTTGGGTTACAAACATACTTTTTCACCTGTAGCAAAGGCAGCCACAGTGAGAGTACTGATTTCCATAGCTACAACAAAAGGATGGCCTTTACACCAATTGGATGTGAACAATGCTTTTCTACATGGTTATGTGGAAGAAGAAATTTATATGAAGCCTCTTGAAGGATATAGTAAAGTTGCACCTGGACAGGTTTGTAAGCTTAACAAATCTCTCTATGGCCTCAAACAAGCCTCAAGACAATGGAATTTTGAGCTTTCAAAGTTTCTCATTTCATTAAGATTTACTCAGTCAAAGCATGACTATTCCTTGTTTGTTAAATCACAAGGAGAAAAGTTCATAGTTGCCTTAGTGTATGTTAATGACATTTTATTGATTGGGAACTCTATTCAAGACATTTCTGATACTAAAAAGGCCTTGGATCAGAAATTCACCATAAAAGATCTAGGTTTAGCAAAGTATTTCTTGGGGATTGAATTATGCACTACTACTCAAGGAACCTATTTTCATCAAATGAGGTACATTCTTGATTTGCTGCAAGATGCAGGCTTAACAGCAGTAAAACCAACTCTTTTTCCTCTTCCACAGAACCTGAAGTTAGCATTAAACAAAGGCAATCCCATTAAAGATGCAGAGTCATACAGGAGACTGGTAGGAAGGCTTTTGTATCTCTCCATGACTAGACCAGACATCTCTTATGTTTTTTAACACCTTATTCAATTTGTTTCATCTCCTAATGAGCCTCATTTACAAGCAGCTATGCATTTGTTAAGATACCTAAAGTTTTTAATCAATAAGAGACTTTTTTACCCAGTGCAGTCTAATTTGAAGGTTGCAGTCTTCTTAGATGCTGATTGGGCATCTTGCATTACGTCAAGGAAATCTCTTACTAGTTACTGTATCTTTTTGGGTCATTCATTAGTGTCTTGGAAGACTAAAAAGCAAGCTACAGTCTCTAGATCCTCCACAGAAGCTGAGTATAGGAGTATGGCAGCTACTACTTGTGAACTTATTTGCTTAAAGATCTGCATATTCAAGTTCAGGTTCCTATCACTTTATTTTGTGACAACAAAGCTGCTCAGCAAATAGCAGTTAATCCTTGTTACCATGAAAGAACTAAGCACCTGGATATTGATAGTCATTTCACTAGAGACAAAGTTCAAGAGGGCTTCATGTAAACTGCATACATTCCTACTTCTTTATAGCTTGCGGATATAATGACCAAGGCATTAGGGAGCTCACAACATTCTTTTCTGTCTCACAAGTTGGGATATCAAGACCTTCCAACTTGAGGGGAGGATAAAGATTATTATACTAATTTATCAAGTTTTAATAGTTGAAGGACCAAAGTTGTAGAAGTCTGTTAGTGACGGTTATTTGTTTTGCCGCCTATATAATGGTTTGAATTGCCATTTCATTTTGTAATTCAAAACACAATTTCCTCTCAATAACATTTCATTTTCCCTTTTATCTTTTGCTTCCGCTACATTTGATAAATCTTTATCATATTTTTTGTTTTTACAAATTCATCATAATCATATTCTCAATTCATATTTCAATCTTATTTTGTTAAAGTGGAACCGGTATCATGTTGTCATGTCGGATAATGATGAAGATTTGTTAATATTATACGAAAGACTTAACCAAAATATCTCAACTATAACTATTTGTCGTTATAAAACTCCGTCGCTAAGCACGGGTACACATATAATCTATAAAGCACATGAATGGTAATAAACTGGTCTTGGCATGCTGGCATGTGGTAGAATAACCTCATCAAACACAATTTACATGACTGCATCACCCAAATGTTCTGGTAATACCAAGTTAAGTGTTGCTTCTTCACCATTCCCATATCCTATATCATTAAGCCAACATTAAGAGGTTATAGTAATTGATGACATACATTGAAAATGGTAATAATGCATTCATAAACTCCACCATTAGTAATTCATATTCTTCCATCTTATATTTTCTTCTAATCTCCTACACAAAACACACCCAAATATACTTGCACCTCAAAACACGCAAACGTACGTACTTGCACAATGCATGACAAAACTCACAGTTTAAGCCAAGGTCATCATCGAATGTCCCATAGTTCATATTAGGCTTGTGGTCAAACAGACGCGTAAACATTTTCAATACCAATTAATATGTAGAGCATAAATAAAAATTGGATTAACCTCATTAGACAGAATAACACCATCACATATTCGGTTAATGCTGGATTATTTAGTTTACCACTATATCTATATTAATTTTGAACTTGAAGATTAATAGATTTGGCCACAAAGTCAAATCATACCTTTATTTGGTTTTCTAAAACAGAACTTTTAACGGTTGTTATTAAACTGTATTTTTATTAGTTTTGAGTTCAACAACATAAACAAAGAATCATGCATCTCAAAAGGAATTAAATGTTGGGATTTCACAATCTAGGTAACCAATTAGCTACGAGTACGCAGCGGAATAGATCTAGTTTTAGCATATAGATTAACACTTTAAAGTAAATAATTATAATACTAAAAGTAAATAATTACTTACCTCTTGATCTTGAACTTGAAACAAGTAATTTACTAACCATTTGCTTATTGAGTTAAATCAATAAACTTACGCCGGATCTTGATCTTGAAACGAGTGATTAAATTATCACCTCTATGGTTGCTCACACAAACACGTCAACCAAGTATGAGTCGATTGCTAGTCTACCCTCATGAACCAAACACCTTGTGTTGTATAATCAAACCAAACGCACCACTTGAGCTTGAACCGATTGAAAACCAAGTAAAACCCTAATTCGGTTAGGGTTTAACTGAAAACCAAACAAACCAAATTCGGTTAGGGTTTTAAACCTAAACCGAAACCCTAGTGAGGGTTTGTTATTTCGTCAAGCTAGGGAAAACACCACAAATCACCTTGTGTGGATCTTGAATAGTCGAGCTAGGAGAACAAGAAAAACGGAAAACCCTTTAAGGGTTTTGTTTGATTTCGGTTGAGGGAAAATCAAAGAACCGAAAATCCCTTTGAGGGATTATTCGGTTGATTTAGGGAAGGAGAGAAAACCGTAACAAGTTTAGGGTTTTAGGGATTTGTGAATGTTGTGAATGAATGAAGAATGAGGTGTAGGGTGGGGGTTTATATAGGCTCCCAACCCTAACCCAATTCTTGTAGAATAAGAAAACTATTTTTCCTTTTCTTCCCTCTTTCTCTCTAAACGAACCAAACACCCCTTTATAGAACCTTTGAGGGTTCGGCCAAACAAGGGGCTCCCTCAGGTTCGGGTTTTGTTCGTTTTAGTCCCTTGGTTTATTATTTAAATATTCGTTATACTTAGTTAAACAATTAACGGTAAATAACGATTATTTAAATATTGTCGTGAAGTAAAACATACTCTATGTGTTTAACGCGTGTGCCCCCAATAGGCTCACGTATTTCTAACGTATAACTTGCGGAACCGACAACCAAATTCCAACACTCTTATCACATTTTTTCACTCTTCATCGCACGTCAAGCCTTAAGCCTAAGCCTTGGTCTATTGTGTGGCATGGAGGTCATGCCTTGCGCCTTTGCGAGGCCTTTGCAACGCCATGGCGTGCCTTTTAGAACCATGGTATTTTGTGAAGGGGATTGTAGCCAAGTCATCCCCTATTTAAGATGCATATATTTACTCATTTACGTTCTTTCATTACAAGCCTTTATGATATATCTCTACTACTTTATAAAGCATTTAGCCAATTTCTAAAATTAGAAGTACTTAAAATTTTAAGTAAAAAAGATTACTATAAAAAGAAGTCTTAAGTAGTGCAAATCCTTATGCACGTTGTACAATCTTTTTATGCAACAAATAAAATTCTGGCAAACAATATAACACCCTCTTTAAAAGCCATTAAAAAGGCTGTTACATTCCAAGTTACAAAACATAATGTATAATCTTTTTATGCAAGCAATAAAATTCTGCCAAACAATATAACACCCTCTTTAAAAACCATTAAAAATGTTGTTACATTTTATCAGTATAAATATAACTACAATCTATTTCACACACCACACAAACAATGACACAACAAAAAAATACTCACTATTCTCTCATCTCATAAAAACTATCATCCACCACCCCCACCTCATCATGCCGGCCCTACCACCGGATGTCACCACCACGTTGGACGTCACCATCACGCCAGACGCCACAAGCCGATGTTTGCCGCCGGACGCCACAAGCCGTTGTTTGCCGCCTGCTTCCACCGCCGTCTCTACCGATCTCTCGCCGAAATGACCAGCTGCCACCTACTCTCCCCTACTTTAGCTTGATCATCATCTACTGCCAACCGCTGCTACCTTATCAACATGATGCACATGACTGTATCTTATTTCTCTTTTTTTTCCATGGATCGATGTTCTTTGATAAGTTTTTCTCCAATTGTTCATCTTCTCCTTTTTGATCTATAAAACCAAAGTAACATCCCTCCAACCTTAAGACTTGTAACAACTGAAAAAAAAGTAACA
>BQNB010162534.1:0-14548 GCA_026074375.1 Tanacetum coccineum | reverse complement strand
TTATCTCTTTTCTATCTTTATTTTGCTTATTGGTATAGCTTATTATTGTGAAATGGATTAAGCTTTTGGGATAACAGGTGCTAATTAAGGTTTATTTTGTCATTTCCGTTTTTCGTCCGCGTGTTTAGTTATTTTACTTGCATTCAATTGTTCTCATTGTTTTTAGTTATAGAAAATCAATTAAAAAGTTGAAAATCATTCATAACATTGTCCAAACCGAATCGAGGGTATTAATTCACATTTCTTTGGGATACGACCCGGTAATCACTTACCGGTTAATATACGTATTATATTATATATATTTTGAAGAATTTTCTTTTTACCTTTATCCTCAAGGGTAAATTGGTAAATTTTCCATATTATTATATATTATATTTTTACGTGTGTTAGATTATACGAATCAAGAAACAAACTGACTAATAATATGAATTGCATAAGAAATATCTTGACGTATGACGGTAAGATAAACCAAACTGCCCACAATAGTTCGATACAAACTTGGGTCTTGCAAAGGATCACCATCTGTCGGAGTATATTTAGCCTTAGCATCAATAGGAATATCTTTAACCATTTTGTCTGTAATTCTTGCACGATTAAGTAAATCACCTATATACTTGGACTGAAATAGAAGATATCCTTTTGGTGAAGAAGCATACTCAATACCTAGAAAATAACAAAGTAAGCCTAAATCCTTTATAGCAAAACGATGAGCTAACTCTAATTTCAGTGATTTAATTCCAACACAATCATCTCCAGTAATAATCATATCATCAACATATAAAGACAAAAGTATACGCCCAACACTTGATTGTTTAACAAATAATACGGAATCATGATGGCTAGAGACAAACCCAAGAGAGGTAACAACTGTTGCAAATTTCTCATACCAAGCACCGGTGCCTGTTTGAGACCATAAAGAGCTTTTCTAAGATTGCAACCTTCTCCTGGTTTGTGAGAGACACCGGGAGGTGGTGTCATAAACAAATCTTCATTCAGGTCACCATTCAAAAAAGCATTTTTGACATCCAACTAACTTATTTTCCAATTACGACTAGAAGCAACAACAATCAAAGTTCTCACCGTTGTCATTTTTGAAACTGGAGCAAATTTCTCTTCATAATCCATACCATACTCTTGAGCATAAACTTAGGCAACAAGACAAGACTTATACCTTCTAATGGACCCATTATGAAAATGATAATCCTCATGCTCATATTAATAGTTTCAAAAGGATTACCTCGACTTTACGATTAAGTAATGTCCTAACGATTTGATTAAGCTTATGATGTTTCCATATTCACTCGAGGGAGGCCGCAAAAAAACCTTGGTACGAGCAAGAACCACCAAATCAATCCTTAACTTGGGAGGAAATCCTCGTTACCAAGTTCGTTAACCAATATTTTCCCTCCTTCGAAAAACCACATTCACTTAAAAATGAAATTTCTCGTTTTAACCACAAAATTCCGAGGAAACAATTAGTCAAGCTTGGTAACGATTTTAATGAGTTGCTTATAGCATGCCCCCATCACCGGATTTACGGAGTTGAACATCAAGTTGATACCTTTACATGGTTATAAACGACAATGAACAAGACTCCTTAAATGCCGCTGCGGGTGGAAATCTTTTATAAAACGACAAGAGAGGCTTTAAACATAATTGAGAACAAATTAAAAGTACGTTATTCATGAAATAAACCAAATCTTCTAGGATGCATGCTACATCTATTAAAACGGATGAGTGTAGAATTGATAAGCTATGCACGATCAAGTCTTTACCCCCCGAACTTAAGTCGATATTGTATCAAAAAAATTATCACATCCGCTCGGTTAAAGCGGTTTGAGGAATCTTTGGGTTACCTACTTTGTGGTGGTGCTCATTCTTGGTATAATTTTCCGCTACCGTAAAACAAACAGGCTATTGTTTGTGCTACTACGGTACATTAAAAAATCAAGTTAACCCTCCAAACCGTGTTAGTAATCAAATGACACCAACCCGGTTTGCTCCGGTGCCAAACAATGTTCAAAATAAGGTTTAATCAAATCAGTTCAAGGTAAGTAATTTTAATCGGAGGAATAATTTCATGGAAATCAAGGTTTTCAAATCAAAATAATCACAGCTCCCAAATTTTCAAAAAACCAAGGATTTCAAAACACGACAATTTCAAGTGCCTAATAATAAGGAACAACAAGAAGATTTCAAATGATTTAATACAGTTACAAGAGGAATAAAGAATCAGATGTAAGAACATTCAAAGTCAAATCAACTCGTTGAAATTAGACCTTAAGAATGAATTCATAACACATAAAAATCACAACAAGCCGTCATGATGAATCAACAAACCACTTTTCAAATAATGTTGCAAAACATTAATTTGTGGATTGTATCAAAACCAAGAATCAACGTCGGTTACTCTTTCTAGTAACATCATTCCAAACCCGAATGGTAATAATGAAAGCAATCACACACGAAGAGGTTTTGCTTATGAGGTACCCTTGAGATCCTACTAATCATTTCTCCTAAAAAGGGTAGTGAACGAGAAACCAAGGAGACAACTGATAAAGAGCAAACAAATTACCAAGGGGAATTACCGCTCAAAATCCCAACCGTCTGGTTATCCCCATTCTAGAAACCCGATGTTCGACGACATTACCTAAAACCACACGTCACATTTCTGGAATCCGATATTCTGAAGAGTTTTAACCTAAGCCAAATATTCCAAATCCTTCACACGTGAAAATCAAAAGTCTTGTGACAAAGCTCGAATTCCAAAATGGAGTAAGATCTTGCCAAATCTTTCAAGATATTTGCTTCGACATTAGTTTTGCGGAATGCTTAACTTTTGATGCCAAGATTGCTCCTACAAATTAAGAGTTTGCTCATGATAAGGAAAAAGTTGCTTGAGTTAGGCTAAATTCCATTGAACGAGAATTGCTTCGTCGATGCCTTTCTCAAAAGCTTCCCCCTGAAAAGCTTGTAGATTCCCGACAAGATTTCTTATTCCATGTAATTTCCCAGGAATAGATGATTGCCACGCCTAAGGCCGATCTGGTGCTCAAGCATAAATCTTATAGCCTCTTAAATTGGAAAAGTCTTTCCTCCTCTGCCTGAATACTTACACCAACACGATGACTTTAGAGTTATGCGGACCAGATCAATAACTATCCTAACGGACTCATCGCCAAAGACGATTTTGTCAAAGTAGGGAAATTTTCATTTTCCCTACTAACTATTAGTTTTGGTCAATTTCGAGTAGCTGTATGTGCGCTTGGAGTAAGGCCGGGGTCTCAACGCCAGGAGGTGGGGATCGATCCGGTTACTACGGCGGGGGTGGGTCAGCGAAGAAGTCTCGCGGGGGGCATAGGTATTACATGTGAAACTAACCGTGAGATGCTCGTGGACAGACTTTACATAATCTAGATTACTTTGCGACGTTTAGCAAATACTGCATAGATCACTTACGCATCTACTCCTCAAACTGAAAACAACAGCTGCAAATCGATGTCAAACTTGCGTCTTGCAACACTTAGATCATTCATGTACAAGGGTCACACAACAACGTAGTTGGGGTAGATGAAAAAATGATTACACAGCTGACACTTGTGGAGTGCGCGTATTGCTTCGAATTGCTAGGATTTCCTAATTCTTCAAGTGGCAATCCCACCCCGACGTCTGAGCCGTTTACTTCCGAATTCATTTTGGAAGAAATCGAAGCTTATCTTAAGGATGATTCGATTTTAACCAAAAATTGATCATTGCTGATTTGCAATCCGGAGGAAGATATTAGCTTGATTGAAAAATTGTTAAATAATGACCCGTTTCAATTGCCCTCCGATGGACCTTAAACAAGTGAAATGACCAAGGCAAAATCTTCAATTGTAAGAGCCTCCAGAATTAGCTTTAAAAGATTTTTCGTCGTCACTTAGAATATGCTTTACTTGAAAGAAAATTACAAGATACTCAGATATTATGCAAAAGGTATAAAAAAAGAAGAAAAATATGCTCTTATTAAAGGTCTCAAATATCACAAAGGGGCCATTGCTTGGAAAATCACCGACATCAAGGGTATTGATCCTCGTTTTTGTACCCACAAAATCTTGATGGAAGATGATTACAAACATACGGTTCAAAGTCAAAGACGGGTTAACCCAAAAATTCATGAGGTTATCAAAAAAGAGGTCCTAAAACTTCTTGATGCCGGAATGATTTACCCGATCTCTGACAGCCCATGGGTTAGTCCAGTGCATTATGTTCCCAAGAAAGGTGGAATAACCGTCGTTGCTAATGAAGAGAATGAATTAATTTTGACACGTTTAGTTACCGGATGGAGAGTTTGTATCGATTATAGGAAATTAAATGAAGCGACTTAAAAAGATCATTTTCCATTACCATTTATGGATCAGATGATAGAAAGATTAGCTGGGAATGAGTTCTATTGTTTTCTAGACGGATTTTCAGGATATTTCCAAATACCAATAGATCCCCAGGACCAGGAGAAAACTACTTTCACATGCCCATATGGAACTTTCGCGTACCGACGCATGCCAATTGGTATGTTGTAATGCTCCCGGAATTTCAACGGTGTATGAAGGCCATATTCCCATGATAAGATCGAAAATACCATAGAAGATGATTATGATGAATTCTCGATTTTTGGGGATAATTTTGATTCGATCCTCTCCAATTAAGAAAGAAGCTAAAATGGTGTCCAGAACACGGATTTAGTTTCTTAAATTGGGAGAAAGTGCCACTTTATGTCGTAGAGAAGAATTTGTGTTATGGCATAAAATTTCAAAGGCGAGAATTAAGGTTGATCGTGCTAAAGTCGATGTTATCGTTAAGCTCCCTCACCCGACTACAGTTAAAGGTGTTAGGAGTTTCTTAGGTCATGCAGGTTTTTACCGCCGATTTAACCAAGACTTTTCTAAGATTGCTAGACCAATGACCCACCTTCTTGAGAAGGAAACACCGTTTGTATTTTCTAAAGATTGTATTGATGCTTTTCAAACTCTTAAAAAGAAGCTTACCGAAGCTCCAATCTTAGTTGTCCCGGATTGGAACTTACCATTCGAACTCATGTGTGATGCAAGTGATTTCGCGATTGGTGCAGTTCTAGGACAACGAAAGATGAAGCATTTTCAGCCTATACATTATGCTAGCAAGACTATGACTGAAGCTCAAATTCATTACACTACCACGGAAAAGGAAATGCTTGCCGTTGTGTATGCTTTTGAAAAGTTTCAGCCATATCTTGTCTTATCCAAAAGCATAGTGTATACTGGACGCACTCGCTTTAAAAAGTACCTTAATAACAAACAAGACCTAAGACAGAGGTTGCTCCGTGGTTTCTTCTCATACAAGGAATTTGATAACAACCATCCGGTAAAAAAAAAAAGAAGTGAGAACCTTGCGGCAGACCATTTATCTAGACATTGAAATCCTCTTCAGGATAGTTTAGAAAACAAAGACGATAAATGAACATGTTTTCCTTTAGAACACCTTGGATTTATTTAAGGTGAAATACCCCATGGTTTGCGTACTATGCACATTACCATGCGGGGAATTTTATTATGTCAAAGGGTGAAGTTTTTTAAGTGACGTTAAACAATATTCTAGGATGATCCCTATCTATTTTCATACTATTGCATCAAATCAATCGACGGTGTGAGCATGGGCAAGAAGCTCTTGAGATCCTCAAAGCTTGCCATGAAGGACCCACCGGGGGCCATCATAGTGCCAATCTCACTGCTCGAAAAGTATTTGATGTCGGTTTCTTTTGGCCTACCATATATCATGATGCCCGTACGATGATCAAATCTTGTGATACGTGTCAAAGACAAGGCAAAATTTCACAACGAGATGAGATGCCTCAAAACTCTATCCAAGTTTGTGAAATCTTTAAAGTATGGAGTATCGATTTTATGGGACCATTTCCGTCTTCAAGAGGAAATAAATACATCCTCGTAGCTGTTGATTATCTTTCAAAATGTGTTGAAGCAAAGGCGCTCCCCACAAATGATGCTAAAGTTGTAGTGAAGTTTTTAAAATCTCTTTTTGCCCGATTTGGAACATCTAGAGCTATAATAAGCGATCGTGGGACCCATTTTTATAATGATCAGTTTGCTAAAGTAATGTCTAAGTATGGGGTCACACATCGTTTAGCTACCGCTTATCACCCTCAAACGAGCAGTCAAGTGGAGGTGTCCAATCGAGGTTTAAAACGTATTCTAGAAAGGACGTAGGTGGAGCAAACCAGCCTCATGGTCTGACAAATTTAGATAAGTCTATGTGGGCATTTTCGACTGCTTTTAAGACACCGATTGGTTGTACCCTTACAAGCTTATTATGGAAATCTTGCCATTTACCAATTGATTTAGACCATAAAGCATACTGTGCTGTGAACATGCTAACTTCGATCTTTAAAACCGAAGTTGATCACCATAAGCTTCACCTGAATGGAACATAATGACTTTCGTGCACAAGCTTAGATGAATTACTTTGGATTTAGCGAAGTAGGGAAGTGAAGAGTGAGGACGAAGAAGCTTCACGACTCAAAGATAAAAACCCGCATTTTCAATGTTGGTGATCGAGTTTTACTCTTCAACTCTCGTCTGTAGGATCCCGTAACACTTCACTTCATATATATCATACACGAAATCAGAACAAGAAAGGAGAAAGATTGAGTTGTTTAGACAGAGAAAGAGGAGAGAAAAATGAGAGAGAAAGTGAAAAGATATTTTTTTGATATTTTGAACAACTGAACAACTTACTTTTTCTAAAGAAGAAAAAGCTTATATACCCCGTCTAAAGGTGATGCGCGGGATATTTAACCAGGACTCGGGCTCGGGTTTTGCTTGGGATTAAACCCAAAACATATACAATATTAGATTAACTATCGAGCTCGATCCGATATTATCCTATAACAACATTAACTAATTAAAGAACGAAGCTCCATCGAGAGTGACCGGAACTTCCTTGTACGACTCAATAAATAGAGGCTAACAATCTCCCCGAAGTGCACACACACACAGAACAAGGGAACAGAGCTTCCTTTATTGACTCAATAAAATTGATGCTAACAAATCCCCCCAGAATGTGAGTTCATTGATGACACTCCTTCATGAGATCCAGTGAGAATTGCTTTAGTACGTTAAGCTCGATTGTATCTTGGTCTTTGTCTTCTTTGTAATCTTGTTCCTTCATGCTTGCGATCGTACTAAGCCATCTTGCGATCTTGTGTCCTTGGACCAACCTCACATACTTTTCATTAAATTGAAAGCTTTAAATCAGAGTTAGCGGAAGTCTTTGTCTTTAAATCTTGAGCTTTCTAGATAGTATGTCTTCGTAGATTGAGCATTTGAATGGGATTGAGGTTGCCGTTACCACCGTTTGACCTGCAGGTTTACGTTAGTGATAAACGAGAAAATTGATTTGAAAATCAATCGACGTGTCACTCGTTAAAGAGTTTTTGTAACACATCGAAGAGTGTCATGATTTTAACACAAATTCATCAACCGTCAATTCATTTACTGGACCAAATCGATATCCAGTTGTCACAAGTTTGATTCATATAGAATCTCGCAAGTCACCTACCAAGAGCTTGTTTGATGCTGGCTCAAGCAGGATTTCCATCTTCATTGTGAATACATTAGTATCACTCGGATGTTCTGGCAAATATCACAATGATTTGGCCTAGGACTCTTGATAACAGCTTGTGAACTTGATGATGTTCAACAAGTGTTTGAAATGGAATGTGTCCTAACGAGATTTTTATTGATCTCTTGGCTCTAGAACAGATTGAGTGCATTTTGTTTTATAGTAACTCGAGGCTGACAGTTTGCCACCTATGTCAATACAACAATCTCGGATGAGATGTCCAATAGATAACTTGTGTATCTCCGGACAAATGAGACAAGTTTCTGTTGAGAGAAACCCGAATGGCTGGGAAGGGTTGTTCATTGCATCACTGGGTCCATGATGTCGTTTTCAATGTCAGCAATCAACTTGTGATTCTGACAGCATATGTATTGACCCGGTTTCTGCATAAGATTGTGGTGGGGCTTCTTTTCCTTTAGACCCTTTACCATATCATTCTTTTTTCAATCTGCAACGCCTTACAATGTTTACAAGACTCATACTAACACCTTGTTGTGATGTTCAGTGGTAACTCAATCTTTCGCCATTTTTCCCATATACATTCATCTCCAATCAATACCTAAGGACCTGCTTGTTGCTATCTTTGGATTATCCTTGGGTAGATCCTCCAGTACTGTTTGATCAAAGGATTGAGTCCTAACCTAACCACCTTATGACTTCCTATCGTCCGGTGAACTTAAGATGTTGTTGGGTAATAGATCAACCATAAAACCTTTTCTTCACACATTGAGTCAATAGATCATATGATTAATTACATTTTCCTCCTCTTAATATAAATAATAAACACTTAGTTTTTGAAATACCTTGAGATTAAAAAGTCATGAAAATCAATGTGAGAAAATATGGTCAGCATGATGGTTGGAAACATTTTGATAATGTTTTTGAATACATAAGAAGGTCTTTATGATTTAACCAAGAACATTATAACTTTGTTTTATTGAAAAACTCCCCCACAATAATAGGACCAATTGAGAAATTGTTTGTCTTTTGGAAAACAATGTGATGGTTTGAAGTGTTTGAACACACAATTTTGAAGAATATGAATTGTCATGGAGAAATTCATGAAAAATCGTGTTCAATCATGTTAAAAACCATATGTAGAGACTTCTCATCTAACGTTAAATGTAAGCCCGCACCTTAAACGTACACTATCCTATTTTCTTGAGCTAAAAACATTGAATGTTTTGTAAGAACATCTCAAGACCGAGAAACGTTAATTTTCTCGTTGTGAGGATAAGTTATAAACCTTCCTTTATTTGAAGTCCGGGTTATGTACGTGAAATATGCTCACAGCCATCTAGAAAATAGAAAATGACATGTTTTCGAAACAATTTTGCCAACGTCTCGCACGAACTTCATTTACACCCCGTGTCAATGTTAAATCGACAATTCTGAAGCACGTAAATGTTATCGATTCCAAGAGACATGTCCGAGAAGAATCTTTTTGAAAAATTATTTTGATTTTTTAGATTTTGTATTTTCCTTTATGAAGATTTATATTTTTTGTATTTTTGCTTTTCACAAAAATATGGACATTGTGATGTTTTGAAGATGATAACAACATCTCATTTGTCAGAACCTCCAGTTCCGCTGGAGTCAAACATCTCATACCAATCCTTCTGACAAGATACTTAAACCGATCCTCAGGAAGGGCTTTCGTAAACATGTCAGCTAATTGGTATTCAGTTCTGACAAAATATAATTCAATTATACCATTTTCAACCTGTTCCTTTATGAAATGATACCGAGTATGGATGTGCTTTGTTCGCGAATGTTGTACGGGGTTGCATGATATTGCTATGGCTGACGATAGACGCAATACACGTATTTTGTTGTAGTTGAAGCCATAATCATGAAGCTGTGTCCTCATCCACATTACATAGGCACAACAGCAGATAACGCCACCATACTCTGCCTCTCTGAAGACACTGCAGTGCTAAGTTCAGTTTCTTTGACATCCAACATACAAGTTTATCACCAAGGAACTGTATCCCTCCAGAAGTGCTTTTCCGAGTATCAAGGCATCCGGCATGATCAGCGTCTGAAAATGCTGTTAGTTCAAAGCCAGAATCCTTTGGATACCAGAGTCCCATGTTAATGGTACCCTTTAGGTATTTAAAGATTCTTTTAACCTCCTTGAGGTGCTTTTGAGTTGGCATGCTTGATAACTTCACAATAGCATACTGCTTGCACTAAGTCCAGGTCTACTAGATGTCAAGTACATGTAGTGACCCGATTTTACTACGATAATCAAATTTGGTTCAACGGTGTCTCCACTCAAATCTACATCTAGTTAGGGTTTTTGTAGCCAATGGTGTACAATGGAGTTGACAATAGTCCATATTGATGCTTTTTCAGAATTTCTAAAGCGTACTTGGCCTGAATGGATGAAAATACCTTTTTGGGACTGGTGGATCTGTAGCCCTAAAAAAGAAATTTCATCTCCCCCATAAAATACAAATCTAATCTACTGTGCATTAATTTTTCAAACTGTTTTGAATATTTAGGATTTGTTCGATCCAAAAATATATCATCAACTAAAATCTGCACAAGTAAAATAACCTCCCCGTATTTATCTTGAATAAAAGTAGGGTCAATTGAACCTTTAGTAAGCCTTTGGGACAACAGGAAGTTTGAATAGAGTCATCGTACCAGGCTTCCCCCTGGAGCTTGCTTTAATCCATACAAAGCTTTCCTCAGAAGGTAGACTTTTTCTGGATGATCTGGATCAACGAACCCTTCTGGCTGAGCAACATACACCTCCTCCTTCAGTGGACATTTAAGAAATGCGTTTTCAAGACCATCTATAGATAGAAAGGACTTGTGTGCTGCGTGTGCAAACGAAAATCTAACGTGCATCCAAGCGAGCAATCTGGAGCAAAAGATACATCAAAATCAACACCTTCTTCTGAGCATAACCTTTAGCTACAATACGCGCTATGTTGCGAATTACAGTCTGATCTTCATCCATTCTTGATCTCCATAAACACTTTAGCATTAAAATCACTTGCCAAATGGTTTGTCTACTAGTTCCCAGACATTTAGTCCTTCAACTGATGAAGTTCATCTGCATTGCATCGATCCATGCCGAATCAGCCAATTACCTCCCTTAATGTTCTACGGTTTCAAATAATACTCACCGTGAGCAAGTTGTTCGTCTGTTTGAACTGGCATGGATGGATTTCCCCTACGACATGTTCTAATGTATGATCTCTGTTCAATCGGTAGTCATGACTTTGTGGTTAAATGAATGCACATCGTATTATCAAGTTGCCGTGGAAGAACTCACCAAATCTTGTACCCGTGTACACAAAAGATTGTATAAATTCATCTTCTAGAAATGATGCATTCGATGCTTGCTCAGTGTTTGTTTGAATCTTTGAAAGATAACCCTACTTCGGATCGTATGCTCAAATCTCCCTCTTTAATTCCTATCTCCGTCACGGATAGTGATTCGTTCTTTGAGGAGTCTGATACTTCTCTTTCTCATTTGGATAATTCTTTACCCAAATTCGAGTTTTTTAGTGATCATACGAAAGAGACGAGAAGTGGCAGTACCACTACTCATGCTAACAACTCTCTTCCCGAGTATGATTCGTTTCTTTTTAAGATTGAGCCCGATCAGGGAGGGTTGATTAGCATTGATATTTCTAATGAACCACTTTTGGAATTTCCCGAGTTTGAATCATTTCATTTTGATCCGTCATCTCCTCGTCCTCCTCCAGAACCACCGGATGTTTGCTTGAAATTTGAGCCCAATATGGCTATAAAAATGATTTTGTTAAGCTTAATGAAGATTTTTACCAAGGTGAAAAGATGTTATCCCTAAATGTTGAAGATGTAGATTCCTTTAGATTTATCATTTGGACTTTTCTTCTATATTTCACCTACTCCGAGGGTTCACCTTTGATTCACTCCTTTAGGAGTGAAGATCTTGTTTTTGACCCCGGCATCGTCACTTTTCACATTTCTTATCAAAAGCCGGTGGCATTTTCAATGGAAGTTTCTTATTCCAAGTATTTCTTCCCCAAGGACAATTAAATTCGGGGAAACGGGTCAAGCTTAGAGACCCTAAACAAGCGCTTCGTGGGAGGCACCCCATGCTAATATATTTATTTCTTCTTTCTATTTTCTAACAATAATGTGTTGTGATGAGGCTAGCCTCTACCATTCTCGTTTGCTTGTGTTTTTTGTGATTGTCCAGGATTGTCTCGGATTTTTGAAGCCTATCGTGCTCATGGTTTTGTCCATTCATTCAAGAGCTTCTAATCCTCAGCTTCATTTGGGAAATCCAATATCCTAATCTAATCGTTTAACGTTTATCTTTAAGCATACCTTATAAATGGCTTAGGATTTGCGTAGAAACCCTTCATAAAACATCGAGGATGATGCTTAATTCTAGTATGGGAGGATCTTTGATTTTGATTATGCCTGCAGCCGTTGTTTTCACGTAATCCCGTTTTTACCACCAAAATTCCAAAAAAAAATGAAAAAATTTTAAAATTTCCAAAAATAAATAAGTGTTTTGTCACAATTTTGATTTTCCGATGGGTAGAATGAGAATAAATTTTGACCCGATCGAGCGTGTTGAGCTCTAGCTTGTTCCTTAACTTTTACACTAAGCGTTCAGAAATCGTTGCTGCAGGGTAAAGAATAAGAGTATATTTTGACTCCTTTCGAGCGTGTTGAGCTCAACTTATTCCTTAACTTTTAGGCTAACTATCGCTAAATTCCCGAAAACGAAAAAAATTATAGAGTTAGGTATTGAGAAATGAAGCTAAACAAAGAGTTATGTTGGAAAATCTAAAGAACTCATGTTATGTAACTTGTTCTTTTTTTTCTCCCATAAAGGCTCCTTAACCGGATTAATTATAATGTGCTGTTTTTGGAAATTAACCTTAAATCAACAAATTTTACTATGTAATAATTAAGCAAAAAATTTTTTAGTCTAGTTCAAATTATACTTGAAATTTTCAAAAAAAAATATTCTGTAAAATATAAAAAAAAAATGATGATGGTAAAAATGATAAAAAAAACCAAATATAATAATAAAAAGTTGTGGGTTTGATAAAAGTTTACAACATCTTGCCGGCTCACAACGCGATGTGGTAAGTCCTTTTAAAGAAAGCCTAGTATAAATAAAGATCCGAGACTGATAGAAAGTATGCAGCATCTTGCCTGCTCACAACCGATGTGCATCCTTCCCAAAAAATCGAGTGTTAATAATTGCAATAAATGACTAGAAAGTGTTTAAATTAAATTAATATAATTGACTTCTTTTTTGTATAAATTCAAATATGCTTTTGCACTTTTTACTATCTATTTTTATAAGCTATGACTATTACGGAAACCTGAGAATTTTTGAAACCTAAGGTCCGTAGTCCTCGCTACAAGTCTCATGTGGGGTTCAAAAGCCAGGTCCACTTAAGCCGTAAGTTTGGGATGTCCGAACTAAAAGTCGCTACATGGGAGTGAACTCGCCTTTTAAAACTCCATTAAATCAGAGGTGAACCAATAAACATAAGTATGTTGCAGAAAAAAGTTGAATCCATGTTGAAAAATTCAAGAAAGCACCATTCCCTTAATATATAATATTCGGGAGTAAAAGGATTCACAATTGCAAATATGATTATATTACATCCTTACAGATATTTAGCTGTATTTTGTTTTACAGCATGGTTTTGGAATAAAGAAAAGTTTGGAAAACGAATAAAAATTAATAAAAGATAAAAAAAAATTGAAAGAGATAAAAAAAAAAAATTTTATCCTTTTTGGGGGCATTCTCGGATTCGAATGCATCCTTGTACTTAGTGACCCAAACATTATGAAAATAACGAAAGTCGAAATAATATTATTATAGTTAATGAAAAAAAATGAATGAAAAAGAGGTTTTAGAAAATGGGAAATAGGGGTGTTTTATAACTTGTGATTTCTTAGCTTTCTCCACAAAAATCTTTGCTACTTTTCAAAGGTTTAGTTTGGGGAAGTTTCGAGGTATCTGGTTATAAGATATGTAATATTGCATGAGGACACGCAATTGCTTAGTTTGGGGAATTTTGATATGTGTGAAAACACATATCTATTTTATATCAAAATAAACCTAATAAAGACCAAAAACATAATAAAAATGGCAAATATATGCTTGTTTTTATGGTTTGTATGTACAGGTACGGATAAAGCAAAAACCACAAGAAAACGGTTAAAACCGGGCAAACACGAACACAAAAACGGAAGAGCACACAAAAAGCCGGGAGGAAGTTATCAAAGTCAAAAAGTCAAACCTCAGTCAACCCTTGGTCAAAGTCACAAAAAGACAAAATCTTAAAGTTTCAAAATCAGTCCCTCATCTTATCCTAAATTACAAAAAGTGGTCCCTAATTCCTTTTATAGTTAACACCCGTTAATTATTTAACCCATAAGTCCAAGCCCAAAATCAATACACCTTAGCCCATTTTCTCTTTACTCGAAGTCAAACAAACCCACACCCTAAGTCAAACGCACCCTTTTTTAGTTAAAAAAAGGCGGGTAAACCCATGTTACTGTTCATCATCTTCTACATTTAACCAAGGGTCAAAATCAAGGGGCAAATGACAATTAAGGGCGTACAAGGGTAATTCAAGGCAAAAGAATCATAGTGGCAGGGTGAAAACGTCATCAACTAATTCTATTGGTCAATCCCCAAGAAGGAATCACACATGGACATGAGAGGAAGCACAAAGGGAATGGGTTTTTACTCTTGAGCTACTCACAAAAGTAACAAAGGTGTCACAATCACGGATTGCCACGCTGGCAATCCGTCTGAGACAATCTGGTGTTGAAGTTTTATATACCCAAAATATATATAAAATAAAATACTTCAAAGAGCAATTAAGAAAATTCCCTAAGGAAATTTCAC
>BQNB010162533.1:0-10266 GCA_026074375.1 Tanacetum coccineum | reverse complement strand
CCCCCCTCGGAGAGTGGTTCCAAAACCACTCTTTATGGGCTATTTTGACCAGTTTCTATGGCGTTTTTTGTAGTAGTGTATCCCTCTCACAAACTTGCGCCCCGTGCCACACCTTGCATATTTTTGGGACATGCTTCCAATCATCGAGGGTATCGTTTTCTCGAGTTATCCACCAACAACATAATCATCTCTCGTCATGTGACGTTTGATGAAACGGTTTTCCCATATGGTACTACCCCGGTTGTATCGACGCCTACATATAATTTTCTCGATGATTCGCCGGATCTTACACCTCACATAATACCCACCAGTATACCATTTACTGTTGATAATTCACATGACCATGCATCGCCGGCCCAACAGCATTTCTCCACACCGGCCCACACCAATATACCATCTTTGGCCCAACATGCTTCATCCAACATGTCATCCCCCAATACCATTACTACACCGGCCCACACCCACTTCCTTACTGCCACCTCACCAGTCCACCTTTTATCCACATCTTTGGCCTACTCTTCCAATACTAACGTAACCCAAAACCTGTTAGAAGTTTTCAATGAACAACCACTTTCGCCTATTTCCTAAAAAAATCTCCCACCTCCTACTAACCCGAATCCTACGTCTGTTCATCCCATGGTCACACGCTCTCAGGTCGGGACTTTTCATCCTATCCAGCGTCTTAGTTTGAATGTGTCGGTCGTGTCTCCTCTTCCGAAGTCATACCGTGATGCGTTTACTGATCCAATTTGGAAAAATGCTATGCATGATGAATATACCGCGCTTATTAAAAACAATACTTGGACTTTAGTACCTAGACAGCCGGATACCAATATTGTGCGTTGTATGTGGCTTTTTCGTCACAAGTATTTAGCAGATGGCACGCTTAGTCGCTACAAAGCTCGCCTTGTAGCGAATGGTAGTACACAGTTGAAGGGTGTTGATGTTGATGAGACTTTCAGTCCGGTTGTTAAACCGGGTACTATTCGGACAGTTCTTAGTCTTGTTGCTTCTCGACATTGGCCGATTCATCAGCTGGATGTCAAGAATGCCTTTTTACATAGTGATCTGTCTGAGACCGTTTATATGCATCAGCCACTTGGGTTTTGGGATTCTGTTCATCCTGATTTTGTGTGTTTGTTACAACGGTCTTTGTATGGGCTTAAACAGGTCTCACGTGCTTGGTTTCAACGGTTTGCATCTTATATCACTCGTATTGGTTTCTCTCATAGTAGATGTGAATCATCTTTATTTATATACAGACAGGGGACTGCTACTGCTTACTTATTACTGTATGTTGATGATATTGTTCTTACTGATTCTTCTGAGCGTTTGTTGCAGCAGATTATTAGTTCGTTACATCAGGAGTTTACTATGACTGATTTAGGGTCGCTTAATTATTTTTTGGGTATCTCTGTTACACGTGATTCTTCAGGGTTATTTTTATCTCAGAATAAATATGCTCTTGAGATTCTTGACAGGGCACATATGGCTTCTTGTAATCCCAGTCGGACTCCTGTTGATACTGAGTCTAAACTGGGGAGTGATGGTGATCATGTTTCTGATCTGACTCTTTATCAGAGTCTTGCCGGTTCTTTACAGTATCTCACCTTTACTCGACCAGATATGCAGTTCAGCAGGTGTGTCTTTATATGCATGATCCTCGCGAGCCTCATTTCTCTGCTCTTAAAAGGATCTTGCGTTATGTTCGTGGTACTCTAGATTATGGTTTGCAGTTATTCTCCTCCTCTACTACAGATTTGGTTGCTTATTCAGATGTTGATTGGGCTGGTTGTCCCACTACTCGGAGGTCTACTTCCGGTTATTGTGTTTTTCTTGGCAACAACTTACTTTCTTTGTCCTCTAAGCGTCAACCGACGCTTTCTCGTTCCAGTGCAGAGGCAGAGTATCATGGTGTTGCCAATGTAGTTGCAGAGACCTGCTGGTTACGCAATTTACTACGTGAGTTGCATACTCCTTTATCTTCCGCTACGCTTGTCTACTGTGATAATGTTAGTGCTGTGTATTTGTCTTGCAATCCGGTTCAACATCAACGAACCAAGCATATAGAGATTGACATACATTTTGTTCGTGATATGGTTGCTGCTGGTCAAGTTCGTGTCTTGCATGTGCCTTCCCGTTTTCAGTTTGCAGATATATTCACCAAAGGTTTTCTGCTTTATTTGAGGAGTTTCGTTCCAGTTTGAGCGTCTGGTGTTCTCCCGCTTCAACTGCGGAGGAGTATTAGCCCGTATTTCTCCCTATTAGTATTTGTATTTGTAACGGGTCTAAGCCCGAGTCTAGAACATTCTTTGTATTATGTATTTATACCCTTTGATATGTTTAATGAAAGATACGGTTCAATTATACAACATACACTTAGATGTCTTATTATTGCAGAAATTAGAGGGATTTAGTCGAACAAGTGAAATTACATAACATTAAATAGGAAATAAAGAGACCTAAACCTTAAATGCTAAATAACGGGCCTAAATATATCCAACGGGCTTTTTGGTTTTTATTATTAACCATCCCCTCTCGAACTCACAATGTTGAGAGTTTGTCAAACAAAAACTAAAATAAAACTGAAAAACAAACAAAATGCGAAGTGTCCCAGAGTGCAAACTCAATGCTATATGGAGTCTCATTCAGATGCAATTCCAATGGTAACAAAGCGACATCAGTCAAGTCTCAAACAGACGGACCAAAGTCATTGCAAAACCAAAGTCATTGTGTCACAACCCGTAATTTTCCGATCAGTAATATAGCCGTTTCCGTTAAGTATTTTGAATTTTATAAGTTTCGTGTAACTTTTACGTTTAACCGGGAAGTTATTCCGTATTTATCTGAGAATCGTTACCGGGAGTAAACCGGGTTGCCAATCATCGTAGTATTTCGGCAGTGGTCGTGTTTTTACGTTTTCAGACAATAATTAAAATTTCAAAATTTTTCGTGTGGTCATTATTCATTTTCGTTACTTACGTGTTCCGGATTAATATAGTATCATATGCATGTGCATGAAGACCTTGAAATTAAATCAAAAATCAAGCACTACTTCCCTAGAATTTTGGAGACCAAATTGATCCCCCCTTGGCTCATGCATGCGTCCGAAATCCACAAGCAAACACACCCTTAGGATGCCATTCTTGCATTTTGAAATCCCTAGACAAGTTTCCTACAAAAGTGCTAGTGCTAGTCCTTTCCCTCACCATCATTGGAAGATCAAATTGGTCCCCTTGGACCCTTTGTCCTACCGTCGGCCACACACACACATGCACACATATTGTGGGATTTTGAGTCTTAGCCTACAAGTTAAGATACCTCATAACTTCATTCACTCTCTCATTTTCATAACAACAAAAACACACACTCTTTCTCTTTTTCTATCTTGATCCGACGCACACAAACACACACATAAACTCATAATTTTTCCAATCTTGATTAAAAACCTTTGAAGATATTGAGTTCGTGGTTGGTTCTTATTGTATCCGGGTTAGTTATAAACAACGTTTGGGTTGTTCCTAGTCTTTGTTCATCCTTCTAATCGCTTCTTCTTGTAATTCACCTAACCTTTGTAAAACTTGTACTTTCATGATCATCTTGATGCATAAACACTAGTTGTACAACTCGTTTTGTAAAAATGAAGATTTTAAAACTACGTAAACCTTAAAAGGTTGTATATTGTGTTCGAAAATATTAAAAGGAAAACAAGGAAAGTATAGGTGGTGTTTAGCTGTGGAAAAATTTTCATGTTTTTCTGTTTCTAAATTCCTAGAGAATGGGATGGTTTTCTTCTCTAGAGAAAAGTTGAAAATTTTGAAAACCTATTTAGATGGAAGTTGTATTTTTCTTTTTAAAAAGTGAAAAGATGTTTAAATGAATCTATTTTCACTCATTTTTATTTTTTTCATATTAGCTCTTTGTATACGATTATAAAAACAATAAAAAATAAAATA
This sequence comes from Tanacetum coccineum, assembly GCA_026074375.1. Lineage (NCBI taxonomy): Eukaryota > Viridiplantae > Streptophyta > Magnoliopsida > Asterales > Asteraceae > Tanacetum > Tanacetum coccineum. Next base: position 6,310 of record BQNB010162533.1, on the reverse strand, counting down.
CAAATGAAATTAATAAAAATAACTACAATCATAAGCATATATTTAATTTGCAATATACTCGAAATTAACATTACAGAATCATAAGCATATATTTAATTTGTAGTATACTCAAAATTAACATTACCGAACATATATATGAATCTCAATTAACATTAGGTTTTCGTCAAATTTCTTACGTTTTCGTCTGTTTTTTGTGTTTTTATCCGATTTTGCCCGTTTTTTACGTTTTCGTCCATTTTTTTACGTTTTCGTCCTATTTCTTACGTTTTCGCCCGTTTTTTACGTTTTCATCCGATTTCTTACGTTTTCGTCCGATTTTTTACGTTTTCGTCCGATTTTTACGTTTTCGTCCGACAAAAGCCCAAAACCAATGAGTTTAATAAATAAGCTCTAAGGTTCGGCTTATTATGTCTTGGCTTATTAAGAGCTTATTATAGCTTATTGATGAACCAATGACTTATTTGATACCTTTTTAGCTTATCGGGCTTAACTAATGGGACCAATATGGTTGATAAAGGTTTCGGTCCAACAAGAAGCCCAAACCGAAGCTTAATAGCCCACAGTTGGCTTATTGGGTGTAAACTTGGCTTATTGGAAGCTTATTGGTAGCTTATTAATAAGTCTCGTGTTTTATTATTTAACAGTTTGCTTATCAGACTAAATGAATAAGTTTAAATCTACGTTTTCGACTTAACGGGCCACGACCCAATATGGATACAATACACCAAGGCGTAGAGCCCATGGTGTAGCTTATTGAATAAGCTTTTGAGTAGCTTATTCGATAACGTACAACTTAAATACTATACGTTTAACTTATATTGAACGTTAGACATTACTGATTATTAAGTTAGGCTTATTGGGCCTAAAAGCCCAATAAGGGCTCGATGGGTCTTTTGACTAGTTATAAAGGGATTTGATGATGTATAATTATAGTTGCGAAATATAGATTGAAAGTGATTTGAAAGTTTCTTTTTAATAAAGTCTGCGACTTTGGAAAACGTGTAAACACGAACGGGTCATGCCGAAATTTTTGTAAAATCTTTATACTTAGAAAATATTAGAAACGTACATACAAAAACTAGTTATACGGGAATTGGGTAAGATGCCGAACCACATATGTATATAAGTATATATGTATATATATACTTTACTTAACAATTATTATATAATATTAATACTTAATATTAATACATGCTCTATGTCGTTAACATTTCAACTACGATACGATCACAAACGTTATTTTTGGAAAAATACTAATAAACGTACACTAGTGAACACCTATGCATATTTCCATATTTCTCTATCATTCTGATTCTAAGTCACACCTACTATACCTAGGTCTTGTTCGTGAGCCGTCGTTCGTTACCAAGTGATATTATTACTAGACCAATTACCCCTTCAATTCATCAATTAAGGTGAGTTCATAGCCCCGCATTTTTACTCATTTTTGAAATAAATGTTTTATTACTTTGGGGTGAGAAACATTGCTTGTTTTTAAAAATTGGACACAAGTACTTTCGTGAGAATTTCCCTGTTTACGTGTTGCCTAAGTAGCGTTAGAGCACTATGCCCGAATTATCATGAACCGTTAGTTACCTCTAGCCGATATGATTGGTTAAGTAAGCGCGGATGAATAAATAGATCTATTGGGACTAATTATCCCTATCCGGGTAAGAAGCACTTACTGTTCGAAGTGCCAAGAACAAACGGATATATGTCATGTCGATTTTCGGATAAGTTGTCTTTGGTCGGACTTCTTCTAGGGCAATATTTCATCTAGCGATGTAAAAGCTATGTTTCAGAATTAGCATCGGTGTCATGAGCTTAGTGCAACGTAAATCTTTTCCTTGTGACGTTGTATCTGTTATAACTGTCGCATGCCTGTAAAATCTTGTGGTCCACTGTTTCATACATTAAACCTATGAATTCACTCAACTTTATGTTGACGTTTTAAGTATGTTTTTCTCAGGTGCTTAGCTTGAAAGTCGTTGCTTGAATTATGTGAAGTCCTTTGCTTGGATCAACCCCCAGATTTGAACTATGTTTTAAATACCGTGTCGATTTCAAACTTAATTAAGCTTTCGCATGTTTCCATTTGAACCTTTTGAGATGATGTAAAACTTATTATTATTTTATCTTACGCAACGGTGTTTATTTTCAAAACGTACCCTTAGAGGTTGTTCTTTATGCTTTGTACTTGAGATATTCAGTGATGTCACGCCCCCGGACACGAATTCAGTCCAGGCCCCGTTTAGGGGTGTGACATATTGGTATCAAGAGCCAAGGTTATAGAGAACCAGGTAGTTTAACTAGGTCTGGACTATAACCAGTATGTGATCCTTACGTGTTATGATGTGCCTTATGTAATCTTATGTATACGTACTAAGTATATAATATATATAATTAAATACTAAGTATAACTAATATTACTATAAATATTTTGCATTTCATCTCGTCATACCGCATTCGATGATCCATTCATTCATTCGTTCATTTTGCATTCATTCAGTTACCCATTCATCCATTCATATGTCTCCATCATGCATGGTTGATATAAAAATTATTTATATAAACTTTTGCTTGTGCATGTCATGGCTATCTCAGTTATCTCAGTTTCATTAGATTCATCAGAGGAGAGTGTGGGGATGCCAGCTGGACGAGTTATCTTGTTTGGCACCATCCCTACCACTATTCCTGACACCACACCTACCGTTACTCCACCTATTACTCATGCTGACACCACCTTGACACCCACTGAGATACCTACTATTTTACCTACTATATCACCATCACCTAATTACACACCTGCATCACCTGATTATACACCTGCATTACCTGATTATTTACCCGCATCTGATACGGAGTCTGATCCATCTGAGGATCCGTCGTCAGATCATATACCACCACTACCAGCTACTTCACCATTCTTACCATCGACTGATGACACCACAAACAGTGACACACCTGATACACCACCATCACCTACCCATGGTATACCATTCACTGAGATTACCCCTTCTACTCAGAGATCACCTGTTGCATCTGGAGCACTCCGCCGTCGAGTTATGATTCTAGCACCGGGATAGCCTATTCCCCATGGCCGACCTTACCGGTACCATCCAAATGGACCGCTTCATATGTTGACCGCAAGGAAGAGGGTTGGACCATTACCTACTCATCTACTTTCTGTGAGACATTCTGTTGATTATTCTTCATCGGATTATTTTTCTCTCGATGATTCAGCTCGAGATTCTTCTTCAAATTCCTCGTCAGAGGCATCATCAGATTTATTCTTTAAGACACTCATTATCAGATCATTCTTCTCTGGATTCACCTCATGATTTACCGAGCACTTCTGCGAGGCCATCTCGCAAGAGACATAGGCCCCTTATAACATCGGTACCTGCTTTGTCACCTTTACCTGAAGCCTTGTCATCTGCCCGTGCTAATTTGTTACCATTGCCTAAGAGGATTAGAGATTCTGGTTATTTGTCAGATGTAGAGGTTGATTCTAGAGAGAGTTCTGAACCGTCTAGGTCTAGAGAGACTGATGTAGGGGTGTATGATGTTGAGACGGTTGATGAGCCTCATTCAGAGCCCGAGTTTGATCCTGTGCAGGCGACTATCGATGCATGTTTTGATTTTGCGGATATTATCAAGATTAAGGGATTGATGTGAGGGTTGTAGCTGAGACTGTTGTTTGAGATGAGATCGAGACAGATGTAAGAGACATGGTTGAGGGAGGAGTTAATAGGGTTACTCACCTGGTTGTGTCGGATGATGTTCAGGAGACTGCTCAGGAGGAAAGAGCAGTAGAGGGTATGTATGAGACTTTGGGGAGCTTGGTACAGAGATTCCATGATCACACTGTGGCTATCCCAGTTCATCGCGTATAGGTTATCGAGAGTGTCCAGAGGGAGCAGAGGCACATGATTATTGGGGTTGAGTCAACAGTCATTGATTTGACTTAGAGAGTTGCTGAGTTGGAGAGGGATAACAGTAGACTTAGAGGCACAGTGAGTGTTAAGGGTTAGAGAGTTGACCGACTCCAGCGTGGCATGTCACGTATCCAAAAGGAACCGAGGCAGATATGATGTTTCTGATTTTATGATCGAGTGAGGGTTAGTAGACTAGAGGCATGTGCTTGGAAGTACTTAGGCTACCATCCTTAGATATGTTTCATCGTTGTTCTAACCTCGATCAGTAGCGTTCAGTGATGACTTTAGTATTAGAGATTCGTATTTTCTATGTTTTGAAAACTATGTGATGTAATAATTAATATTTAATGATATGAAATCAATATTTATCTATTTTATGATGTCGTAATTTGATTTTCTTATATACTTCTTGCATCATGCATCATGCATCATGACGTTACCATGAACTTATCTTGATCATGCATTTCCATGTGATTTAACCGTCAATTTGATCTAACCTCGTTAGTGAATCTCACCGAGTGTTGCATTGTTGTGTTGTAGGAAGATGCCTAACACACGATCTGGAGCATCTATGACCCCAGAGGAGATTGATGACTTGATTGCTAGCTGAGTAGCCAAAGAAATGGAAATGGAGGACATAGAGGAAATGAAAATGAAGGAGGAGGTGGAGGAAATGTAAATGGAAGAAATGGAAATGGAGGACATAGAGGAAATGAAAATGAAGGAAATGGAGGAAATGGAAATGGAGGAAGAAATGGGAATGGAAATAGAAATGGGAATCATGGCATGAACAATGGAGGTTTTATGCCGATGGCTCGAGAGTGCACATTTCAGGACTTTTTGAAGTGCAAGCCACACAACTTCTCAAGAACTGAAGGCGTTGTCGGATTGACTCGCTGGTTCGAGAAAATGGAGACCGTGTTCAACATTAGCAATTATCCATCGAAGTACCAAGTGAAATAATGCTACATGTACACTGCAAGACAGTACCTTGACTTGGTGAAACTCCTATAAGAGAACAATTGGTGTTGATGCTGCATACGCCATGAGATGGACTGGACTTATGAAGCTGATGACTGAGGTGTACTGTCCAAGGAACGAGGTGCAGAAGATGGAGACTGAATTGTGGAATTTGACTGTGAAAGGGAATGACTTGACTGCTTATACTTAGAGGTTTCAGGATTTGATTTTGTTGTGTACTAGAATGGTCCCTGATGAGGAGGACAGAGTGGAGAGATTTATTGGAGGTTCACCGGATAACTTTCACGGGAATGTGATTGCTGCCAATCCGACCAGACTTCAAGATGCCATACGCATTGCTAACCAATTGATGGACAAGAAGCTTCAGGGTTATGCTGCAAGAAATGCTAAGAATAAGAGGAGGTTGGAAAGTAACCCAAAGGATAACCGTGGGTAGCAACCGCCATTCAAGAGGCAAAATGTTGGTGGACAGAATGTAGCCAGAGCTTACACGGCTAGGAACAATGAGAAGAGAGGGTATACTGGACCTCACCCGTTCTGCAACAAGTGCAAACTACATCATGTAGGGCCATTAACTACGAGGTGTAGTAACTGTAAGAGGATTGGCCACCAGACGAGAGATTGCAGGTCTACAACTGCTGCTCCCGTCCAGAGAGCCCCATTTGGAAATCAGCAAGGTGTTATTTGTTATGAGTGTGGAAGGCGGGACATATTAGGAAGGATTGTCCTAAGTTAAGAAATCAGAATCGTGGAAACAATGCTGGAAACAAGACGGGAAACAATGAAGCTACGGCTAGAGCATATGCCATCAGTGGAGAAGGAGATAACCCTGATTCCAACATCGTCACGGGTACGTTCCTTATCAATAACTATTATGCTTCTATGTTATTCGATTCGGGTGCCGATAGGAGTTTCATGTCATCTACCTTTAGTGCTTTGCTTGATGTTGCCCCATCCACTTTAGACACTAGTTATGCAGTAGAACTAGCTAACATAAGAATTTCTAAAACAAATGTTATCCTTAGAGGATGCACGTTAGGATTATTAGGTCATTCGTTCGACATCGACCTAATGCCCATAGAACTTGGTAGTTTTGACGTCATCATTGGTATGGATTGGTTGGCGAAGTACCATGCTGTGATCGTTTGCAATGAGAAGATCGTCTGTATTTTGTATGGGGATGAAATGTTGATAATCCGAAGTGACGATATTGATGGTGGAAGTAAGTTGAAGTTGAATATCATATCGTGTACGAAGACCCAGAAGTACATTGAGAAGGGATGCCAAGTCTATCTTGCGCAAGTTACATGTGACAACCATGACTTGAGCATGTTAGTCAAACTATTAGTGTTGACTTATGGATCTGTTGCAATGTCTGGGATATGTGTTAT
>BQNB010162532.1:0-14548 GCA_026074375.1 Tanacetum coccineum | reverse complement strand
TTTTTAGATTTTCATGATTTGATATATTGGTTCGAATTATGTGGTTATCATTTTAAAATATTATGTCAGCCCCCCTTAACTTGAAATCCTGGCTCCGCCTCTGTGTGCAAATCATTTATAACATTTTATATTGGTGACCATTCTTGAACTTAAATAAAAAGTGGTTTCAAATTAACATAAGAAAAGCTTATTATGGTTGGATCTAAACAAGTTTTGGGTCGATCCGTCAATGTAACCAAATTAACTTAAAAGTTTTGGGTGGACGTAACCATTTTATCTCACAACTTGTGTTTAGATGGAAAAGTTAGTTAAGCGAGATGACCTGTCAATCAGTTTAATATATTATGTACCCACTAATAGATATAATGGGTACAAGGGTTTGACTTGTCAATCCGTTGAGCCTCTCTAACTTATGTGTCATGCAATTTTGAAAAACTCAACAGTATCTAATATCGTTTTTTACGAGATACGAAGGATGTGATATGTAGACAGCCTTACTTCTACCCGAAAGTAAAAAAACTGTTTCTAACATAAACATGTGTAACCAATTTTGTTGAGTATGTATGCCAATCCTTTTATTCTAAAGGGGTGAAATATTCAATTTAGGCTAAATATACGTGGGCTGCAGTATGCGGGTAGTATGCGAATTTTAGGCTTAGTTTGTCGACAAAGTGTATATTAGATGATTATATTTTTTTTTATATGGTTATAGTGTTTGGGCCTTCCTCATGTTAAAGTCGGTTGTTTAGTTTTTTTTGCTATATGGGTTTTTTTTTAATATTTAAGGGCTGTGGACCGTTGTGACCATATCGATTATTATTCATGTTATTAGGTATCGAACGATGTTTCGGGGTATTTTTTTTCTGAATAAATCGAAACTTTTGTAATATTTTTTTTCCTTCTACTTTGTGCATACAAATTAAAAAAAAAAATTATTTTCGGTCTCATGTTTAATAGTTTGTTTTTTTTTATATGGGCTTATGTGTTGGGTCTCATGTCGCGGATATTTTTTTATCTAAATAAATAAGTACTTTTGTATTTTTTTTTCTTTTATTTTGTGGTCAAGCAAATACACTACTATGATATATATGTTTCTTCAAGTGGCAAAAAAAAAAAATCAAATGGGCTCTGACCCTATAGTGAGAAGCCAATGGCTATAACACTGTAGCATGTTAATATTTATAGCTGCTACAGTGTAAACGACAGTGGTTTTCTCTGATAATTGTGTATATCATATTTTTTCTTTTTTTGGAACGGTTTGATATTCTTTTTTCTCTGTGCCACATTTTATCGCGAATTTTAGGCTAGTTTATGTGACAAATGTGTATATTAGTAATAATTTTTTTTCTATGGCTTTATGTGCTGGGGCCTCTGTTTAAAGTGTTGTTTTTTATTGCTTATTGGGTTTTTTTTAATATAATGGGTGGGACCGTTTGTGCACCATATCGATTATTCTTAAGTGTTATTAGGTATCGAAGATGTTTTCGCGAGTATTTCTTTTTCGGTATTAATTGGAATTTTGTAATATTTTTCTTCACTCCTTTATTGTGATACAAAATTTAAAAACAAATTATTTCTGGTATCATGTATTGTTTAATAGTTTTGTTTTTTTTTTATAATGGTCTTAGTGTTGTTAGGACCTCACTGTCGCGGATATTTTTTTTTATACGACAAATTATATACTTTTGTATATTTTTTTCTTCTTCATTATTTTGTGGCAAGCACATATATATATATTTTTTTATTGTTGCATAAAAAAAAAAAAATAAAAAAAAAGAAGTTCAAATGGGCGCCCCAAAGTCGGAGCTATGGGTGAAACAGTGTAGATGGCTACAGTGAAAAAAGACAGTTGTTTTTGTTCGATTATTGTTGTATATATTATTTATCTGAGGTAAAATAAATACTTTTGTTATTTTTTTTTTCATATTTTGTGCATGCAAACTATATATATATCTTTTTTTAAGTATGAAAAAAAATTTCAAATGGGCGGCCCAAAAAATGAAGAGCTCAATGTGCTGAACACTGTAGCACTGTAGCTGCTACAGTGTAAAACGACAGTGTTTTTGTCGGTACTTGTGTATATATATAATTAACTTAAAAGTTTTGGGTCGATGTAACCATTTTATCTCACAACTTGTGTTTAGATGGAAAAGTTAGTTAAGCGAGATGACCTGTCAATCAGTTTAATATATTATGTACCCACTCTAGATATAACAAGCAAATGATCTCCGAGCGTTTTGCGACTGGGGTTAATTTTTTTCCGAATTAATTTTTTTTTACGTTTCGGGATGTTTTTTTTTTGGCGATGGTTTTACGGGAGCTATTTTTATATTTTCTTTTTATGTATGATTCGTGGGGAAAAAAGTTTGCGTTGGTACGGCCTAATATTTTCCGATTATTTTCTTTTTTTAGGAGGTTTTGTAATTTTTTTAACGGGAATATTTTGTGTAGAAAATCAATTGTTAAAAGGTCTGAGGGTACGTTTTCGTTATTTTTTTTTACTCTGGGCCAGTTTTAGGCTTATTTGTTGGATAATTTTTTCCCAGATATTTCTATTTTTGCTTTTGATTCGGGAATTTTTTTTTTGGTGTGGGGACGGGTTATTTTTTCCGTAATATGTTTCTTTTCTTTGGGACGGTTTTGATATTTTTTATTTGTGCCAGTGATGTAAAAAAGTTTGTGAAAACATAAAACTTGGAGTGTCTTTTTTTTGTTAATTTTTTTACGGGATTTTTTGTCTAAGAAAATGTAAATAGTTAAAAGTTGGAGGGATCGTTGTGTATTTTTTTTTTTACTTTGGATCAGATTCAGGCTAATTTTGGGGGCTTAGTTCTTTTTTTTTTTACTTTGGGCCAGATTCTTGGGCACACATTATGCGAATTTTAGGCTAGTTTGTCGAAAATGTGTAATATATGTAATAAATATTTTTTGTATTTGGCTTTTGTGTTGGGCTCATGTATAAAGTGTTGTTTTTTATTATTTGCTATTTGGTTTTTTTTTTAAGTATAGATGGGTTTGTAACGTTTATGACATATCGATTATTTATTAATGTTTTAGGTATGCGAAATTAAAAAAAAAAATTAGCGGGTATCTTTTTTTTATTGAATAATCAAGAAACTTTTTTGTAATATGTTTTTCCCTTCTACTTTTTGATACAAATTGCTAAAAAAAGAAAAAAACTAAATCGGACTAATCCAAAAAATGGGACGCCCGTTACTGTTGCAAGTGGTCCTACTGTAAAGACAGTGATTTGACGTCCTAATTGTGTATATTAGTAATGGGCTACAAGGGTTTGCTGTCAATCTGTGGAATGCATCTCATAAACTTATCGTGATATGTAGACAGTTCTTACTAGATATGGGAGGATGTGATTATGTAGACAGCCGTACTTCTTCCCGAAGGGTAAAAAAAAAACTATTTCCTTACATAAAACATGTGATAACAATTGTGCGTAATGTATGCAATCCTTTTATTTCTAACGGGGTGAAATATTCAATTTAGGCTAAATATCCGGGGCATGCGTATGCGGTTTTGGGGCCCTGTGAAATGATGTGGCACTTTACACGAGATCAATCCATGGCCTTACAGCTGGCATAGAGTACTTACGCGGAGCTAAACTTGCTCTCAGTTGCTTTGCGACACCTCACTATCTAATATTTCCCTTACCATTTATTTCTTCTTTAAGTATTGCCACATATCTAAAACAAATTAGTTTGTGCATTAGATCGGATAGTATGGTAATAAAGAAATTGGACTCTAATAGTCATGTCAATTATCTAGACCAAATGAACTGATCAAATGATCTTTAGTGTTAACGATGTAAACTTAACTAAAAAAATACACTTCCAACAATAACAAATGAAATATCACTACAACACAATCAACTCAGTTCTTTTTGTATCGCATGACGGACCTTCAATTTATTTTGGAGGGGGGAGGGGAGACGCATCCTATTCGATCTTCGTAGTGGGAGAGACGCGGTTGATCAATAGGGATCAACCGAATAAACGGTCGCCATCAGGATCGGTCTTAGTTTTAAAAATGTGTACTAAATGTTAGGCATACACAATTTATTACTTAATCACTAGCATAAATATGTTTTATCGACCCGCATATAATGATTTACATGATTAGTAAACAATCCAAACACCTCTATTTCATATGAATGCCATTGCATCGTACATTAATAGAACGTTTGGGAACAGGATATAATTTATATTTTACGTAGTGTTTGCATAGTTGTAATCAAAAAGGGAATGGAAAACGCTTATTACCGATGGAATGAAAAATGTTTTGTCGTTTGTTTTAATTATGGAATGTAATTATTCATTACGAATGGAAATGATCATTTCACCAAAACCATTCTTTAGGGGCCCCCTACTTTTTTTTCATTCCATCTTGTAATGGAATCAAATTATATAAAACTCCACCATTAACTAACATATTAAATTAATTTTCTATCATTAATGAGACATTTTAGTCTTTTTATTATGATTCAATTACGTCTTATCATACAAACAAACTTGATAATAATGGTTACGGAATCATTACAATTCCATATTTATTTTATTAGTCGGTTTATTCTTTTTCATTTGACATTTATTATATACCTACCAAACCAACCTTGGTGTCTGGAAGTTAGTGAAAAAATTAACTTGGTATGATGAGAATGTCAGGCAACCATTAAATCAACATTTAATACACACCTTGTGGTAATAATTAGACTATAAAATTATGTGAGTTGGTGCAAAATTCAAATTTCTGATGATGATTGTAATTTGTAAATTGGATTTTGAGAATGATGTATTTCTTGCTTTCTTTTAGAAAAAAAGGCTTTTGTCAACTAGTGTATTAGTTCTTTAGAATCATTTCCATGTCAACATTTTACTTACACGTAATTAAATTGTAAATGGAAAAGACAAAAATAGAAAGTTACACTATGCCTATGGCCTTCTAGCTAATTCGGGTTGGCCATATTGCCCCTTTTGGTATGAAATTAATCTCAAAAGTTCCTGTTTTTGGCCCTCTCTTTTTTGGTTAGGCTTATGGTTATCTTTCAAACCCAACAACTTTATATGTTTGATGTGTTTTCCAGCTTCGAATACTTAACTATAAATTTATGACAAGGACGTTCAACTAGCATTTATAGTGGGTGATAACTTTAAGTTGGATCGAGACTAATAATTAAGAAATAAACATGGGTGTAGATTTGTAATGTAAAACTTTTAGGGTATGTTTGGGTACGCGAGCGGTGGTGGGTCTTTTGGGCGGCGTAGTGTAGCAAAAGCAATTAGATTTTTTAGTGCTTGTTGCTAAAAAGAGCGGTGATACGTTTTGATTTTTATTAGTGTCTTGGAAGGAGCGGTGGAGCGGTGCTATTTTTTAGGGAGGACATTTTAATACTTGTTTTGGAAGCTTTGATATGAAATTCAGTGGTGAGCTGTAGTGAGCTATGCGGGCGGGATAACTTCCTTCCGCTCACAGCCTATGCTCACGATTCAGTACAGATTATACTTCACTGCTATGCTAATTTTACCTCCATATACACCTTAAAGAAAAAGGTAAGGTTAGATTTTTATGTGAATACGGTTTTGATTCTATAATTTTTACATTGTGTTAGGTGGTAAACCCTAAAATACTGCTTGGAAAGTTTAGTGAAAAATGAGTTTTCACTAACTTTGAACATAGATAATTATTAGTGAATATAATTATTAAGTTTAAGGCTCTATATAATTACGTAATCCTCTGTGAGTGCTTCGTAACAGTCCATTATATGTCCAAAACGAAGTTAGTGTGAATGAGATATCGAATCTTGAAAAAGGGTAGTTGGAATGGAGGGGAAAATGGTTAAATGTCGGTTATGAGTTTTGTTTGAAAATTGACAATTAAAATTGGCTGTTATGACAATTAGACGAGGAGTAGTTGGAAATGGAGGGAAAAATGGTTTAAATGTCAGTTTTTTTATGAGTTATGTTTGAACATTGACAATTACTATTGTAGCTGTTTTTGATTTTGTTTAACGGTTTTATAATACCAAACAAATTATTGAATCCTTAACTTTTTGATTGCTTCAATTACACATCAAGTTACACAAAATGTGATATAAATTGAAATTCAATCTTAACTAATCCGAAATTATACAACAATTGCACACAACTTTTTTTTGGAACTCAACTTGATTTATTAAAAACAAAACTAGCAACGACGCTAGAATTACACACGTCAACAAGCTAAGGATTTTTTAGCCATTCGGTCCAACTGAACGAGGTTTACACCTACAACTTACATAATAATAAGAACAAGAATTGACATTATCAATAAACCGCCTTGGACTGGATTTTTAGACCTTTCGAAACAACAAATATTTGCGAAAGGACAGAGTGACCACCCATCAAAACACATAAAAAACTCTTGAGCACCCACTTACAGCTAGCCGTAAGCCCGCAGCGAGATCAACCAATTACACCTTCCCTCGTCATGATATTAACATAAGTATCTATATTTCCATATCCAAGAAGAAATCTTACGAACCACTGCTCTTCTCTCACGTAACAATTGAAATAGTGATCAGACGTGATCATAGTGTATATTGAGGATTTCAATCCGCGCAGTCACATGTTTAGAGGAACATCGACATAGGACATGACAGAATATCTACCGCGACTGCGAAATTTAAGTCCGTCGGAAGGGCATCCACTTGATTTTCAGGCAGTCAAACGTTTTTTCACCTTAAATGGGCACGATTATTTCACCCAACAATGTTCTAGACCTACCTCCGGGGTGATTATTCTCTATCAATCACTTTCGAAAACGAGGCCACGGAAAAGTCTCCTGAATTAGATAGAGACCATAGACGTACCTGTTCATTATTCCGGAGTAAGATAAATCGTATTAACATGTCGGACAACTCGTTTATTGAACTTGCTCGGATGCCCAACCCCCCTAGCTTTAAGAACGAATACGATATGTCCAACCTGAATCTTTATATTTATCACCACTGACACTATTTTATTAGTCTCTAAAACTTATAAACGTTGGGGAAACATGTCTCTTGAGCACAGACCCCAGCCAGCCATTCTTCTCCAGAAAGTAGTCGACTCCCCATTACCATATTTAAGTGCAAATCCTCGAAGAAAAAAAGGTCAGAAATTACCCTTGTTGTTTCAAAACTTTCAATCTTCCACACTATACTAGTCCAGCAGACAGAAGCTCCAGATTAATGGCACTTACCCACTTTCCCGTCACCACCATGAATCGCCTTTGTGACTCTCGCCAATAAGAGGTTTTCTAGAGCATAGAATTTCCCAACCATTTAAAACAATAAGCCCCTTTTCAAAGCGTACAAATTAGATATCCGGAGAACACCTCTTTTTCTTTTGGACCCAATACATTACTCCACTTAACCCAACGAACTTAATTAACTTCAAGATCATGACCTTTGAAGAAACGACTCCGAATAGATTAAAGTCTTTGAAGAACACTAGAAGGAACTTTGAAGGTCGACATATGAATGATAGGCAATCAGATCCTAAAAACGATTTAAGGAGAGTCAATCTACCACCATAGATAAAAGTTTTCATTTTCCATCTCGATAAACGGGACGTCACTTTATCAACAACCTCATCCCAAGTCTATGACCGCGAAATAGAACCCAGACTTTCGTTCACTAAGTAAAGAAAAAGGGAGAGTATTAAGGATAAGACATCCGAGCTTAGAGGCCGCTTGCTTAACCTTCACGTCCTCCACATGAATTCCCAGAATCTTACTTTTACTCATATTAATCTTCAAACCCGAAGCTCTATGAAAGCATTCAATGCCTCGAACAGAGTATTAATCTTGAGTCGCCCATTGCCCAAAAACTCACATCATCCGCATGAAGAAAAGAGATAAATTTTAACGAAGAAAAAATAGCTTAGATTCCCGTATACATACCCGCCATCGACCACTCGTTAGAAATGAGAGATGTTAAACGTTTCCATTAATAAGAATAAATAGGAAAGGAGATAGGGATCACTTGCTGTGAGACTTTAAAATTTGAAATTCCTACGATTTTCGGGCTACCGGTTTTACAATATGCTTTAAGTTGGATCGAGACTAATAATTAAGAAATAAACATGGGTGTAGATTTGTAATGTAAAACTTAAAGAAAAGGTAAGGTAGCTTTTATGTGAATACGGTTTTACTATAATCTTTCATTGTTTAGGTAGTAAACTTAAATACTGTTGGAAAAGTTTAGTGAAAAAATGAGTTTTCACTAACTTTGAATATAGATAATTATTAGTGAATATAATTATTAAGTTTAAGGCTATATATAATTACGTAATCCTCTGTGAGTGCTTCGTAACAATCCATTATATGTCCAAAACGAAGTTAGTGTGAATGAGATATCGAGTCTTGAAGAAGGGTAGTTGGAATGGAGGGAAAAATGGTTAAATGTCAGTTATGAGTTTTGTTTGAAAATTAACAATTAAATTGGCTGTTATGATTTGTTTCAAAGGTTTATAACAACAAATTAATGAATCATTAACCTATTTGATTGCTATCATTACACCATAAGTTACACAAATGTGTATAAATTGAAAGCAATCTTAACAATTCCAAAATACACCAAATGCACACAACTTACTTTTCTCTTCCAGCACACTCACAAGAATTCCAGCAAAGATTCAGGCAATTTGTCAATTCCGGCAGTATTGTTGCCCTGGCCGTTGTACTCTGGGAAACAACCGTGATTATTGTACACATAATTGTTTTAAGGGAACGTGTTCAACACGAGACTTGGTCTTCTTTGTTGATTCTTTCTGGTTAAATTCGGTTCAGATTCTTCGTATACTTTCTTTAATTGCATTGTAAGTTTTCTTCTTGATATTGTAATTTAAATTTTATATAAACGGTGTCTTTATTTCGTACAAATACATCTAGGGAGTCAACTGATTAAAATAATCAGAACGTGAGAACTAATCGAATTAGTCAAGTAGATTATCTGATTGAAGTCGATGGCATGGTTGACAACAATCATTTAGTGGCGTTTTGTAGCAACTAGCGACACGTGTTATAAATTCAATGCTTGTTTGGCAACAAGCATTTAGCGTTTGCATTTCTTGTAATTAGTCTCTTTCAAAAAGTTTCATGGAAAAACATTTAGGGTTTTGTTTGGTTGACCACTCTGGTGTGGGTTTAAGTGTGAAAAGATAGTAGATGCATGTTTAGTATGAGGGTGTAGCATTTGGATGTGTCATATTCAAATTTACTCCAAATCCAAAATATAATATTAAACCTATCTGCAAACCAAACGAACTTTAGATTTTATTGCTAGCGTTATGTTTTTTTAAGTTATACCCTTCAAAAGTTATGTTCCTAAACTGTACTAGTATTGTAAATCGATTTGATAGCATCGGCCAGTTCATAATCCCAACTCCCAAGCATGAAAATGAACATTATATCATGGTTGGTTTTTACTGTATACTCATTTCTTACTTTTTAGTTGTTTCTACAAAATAATCTTGTTTTTTCCCATCAAATTTGACCATGCCACCGTATTCTTTTGTATTATTTTTTCTTAGAACGGCAACTATTATAAAACCAACTAGCAAGAAGCTAGGAACTACGAATGCGAATATATATACACACCAAACATATAAGAACAATTAAAATGATACTTGAATATGTCATTTTACAATTTATAGTTACAACTATAACTACGTTATGAAACACATTTTTAAACACAAACAACCATTCTTGACTACTATTGCTAACTGTTAAATACTACTGCTATGTTTCGCTAAACTTACCCTATGTCAAGATAACTCGTTTAAACAAAAACCGGAAGTAGTATTAAATTTCTTTTCTTTATAAGCTAGTCAAATTTTCACTTGAATTACATGAGATAATTATTGAGGGAAACAAAAGGAAAATGTGAGGCTAAGATTGGGTGTAAGTGGTGATATATTCAAGATGGCGCAACTAGAATAAATGGTTGGTGTTGTAATTGCAACATACGATTACATGTGCGTTAATTAAATTGGGACTTTTGCACCGATGGTTGCCAATTTTTTTTTTCTTTTTAAAATTTGTCAATTTATACAAGCACACGGTATTTTTTAGTAAAAGGCGAAAGAATAGTTCGTTTTGTGCTCATTGCTACGCCACATTTTTGTTTCTTAAATTTCATTATTAACTAGGTTTTCGACCCGCGCTTCGCTGCAGAGCGCGGGCTTTTACGTTTGCGATTACAATACTTAATATAAGCAACAATGCACAACTATTTTGAACAACATTCATGACATTTTCATTTTTGAGGAACAAACAAAATCATTAATGTGACTTAAGTTATTTGCTTGCCTAACAAACTCGGATGCCAATTGTAGAAAGGCTTGACACCCCAATGATCAACCGTAACATTAAAATCTATCGTATGCTGCCTACCATGAGTAGAGCGTCTTTAAAACGACCGTGAACCAATGCATTACCAATCAACTTCAATACCAACTTTCTTGGATAGATGCTTCCTAAGTTTCTGTGGGTATTTTGTATTATAATTGCAGACTCATCTCCATGCACAGCCCCTAAAATTTTGGAACCCTTTTCCCATATATGTATAGTCTTCTTTCCTCCTTCTGCGTTCTTTTTGGTTACTACAACTGGTACAAAATTTCAAATACCTGGCTTGGCCCTGTATCAAGGTGCATATGATCAGAACACTCCAACCAAGAGTACCACTAAAATTTATTCACCTAGCTCCCTAGTCTTTTATGAGCTTATTTGGTTCGGCTTATTTTTCGTAAGGCAATTTTTTTCGTTTTGTTCTCCAGCTTATGAGCATATTATGACTTAAAACATGAGAATAAATTGGGAATAATGAGCCCATAGAAAATCTGTTGAAGCTAATAAGCTCATAAGCCTAAAATAAGCTAAAACAAACACCCCATCAATGTATTATAGATCCATTATCACACTTTGAAGCTGATTCTGTTAGACAACATGAAGCTTAAAAAGTTTTGTTCTTCCACCAAAAGATATGTGATTAAAAAAAGTGCCAAGGCCAAATTTTAGTTTTCGTAACCATTATACTATTGCTTGGGCGATTGGAAAACAATTTCAGTTGCTATCTAATTTTGAAATATCTTGTTTTTGTGTTTAGCTTAGACTATTATCTAATCATTAACTAATACCATAAAGCATCCATAAAAGAGTAGCAGTTGTGATACCTTGTCCTCTGAAATTTTCACAAACCCTTCTGAGGAGACAGCTTGTCTTCTAAAATTTTCCACACCTAGATTTCAGACTTCAATACATCATGATCGCCATGCTCTGCACCTATATTAAAGGAGATTGTGAGCAGATAATGGAAGGTGGGTGTGGGTTAATCATAGTCTAAGTTAGATTTTTTTTAGAAAACAATCTCACATTGTTTAAACATGCTCCCTGTTTCGATGCAATTGATAGAACTTAACAAGCAAAATTACATTCGCTTCTTCGATTACGAAGTCACTTAGTTGAACTCATAATTGTCTATTGGATTATGAATCCACTCATCCCATGATAGACACCTAGAGAATCTTAGAGCGACAACCTCCATTTGTACATTATGACATCAACACAAAGTGAATTGAAACCTCAACAACATTGAGGTCCTTTGACCCTAACCTCATGAAAATAACCTAAACCAGAAACATAAAACCAAGCCGAAATGAGAAATATAGATACCAAAATGATGCACGGGATCAAAAAGGATCAGAATCCGCGAGATCAAGAAAACCGGAAGCAGTATAGAGTGTTCCCCCGGTCGATTATAGTCCCAACGAGGCTGTAATGGAAAATCGAGAAATGATGAAGATTTGTGTTTGAATGTCGACAGAGAATGATTGGGAATTATAAACAGAAAGCAAATGCACATAAAATTTAAACAAAGAACATAACTAAATTGAGGTTAAAGCAGCAAAGCAAAACAACTAAAAACTTTTACACTAAGGCACAAATAAATAAGCCCTAAATAACTTACGAACAGACAAATAATCTAATTCTAAATCTAAATAAGCCAATATAAGGCATGCAATTTAAGCTAAATTAAACAATATAAAAACATAAACATAACTAACAACATTACTAACAGTAAAAACTACCAGTACAACTTGGATTAGTACTGCTAAAGGCTTATATGTATAGTTACTGGTTGGCTAAAGTTAGTAAACTCTGCTTAGCCTTAACAAAACACAATTAAACAAGAAATAAGCAAATAAGCTAAAACAGAAGGTCACCTAACCTTAATAAGCACTTAGTAATAGGAATAAGCAACTTAGAATGAACTGAAATGACAAATAAGCTAAAAAGCTACAAACTGATACATTATTGAAAATACTTTGAAAAGGAAAATAAGTTTAAATAAGCAAACAGCAAAGGAAATGGTTTAATCTACTCTAAAAAGCTAAGGAAATTTTAAACAAGCTGAAATAATAAGCTGATAAGCTAAAGTGAACTGCCAGTACTAACAGTACTAACTAGCAGTACTAACTTGGAGTTAGTACTGGTAGTGTTAAGTTAGTGCTGTTCCAAAAGTGAACCAGCAGTACTAACTTGAGGTTAGTACTGCTAGTTGAAAATACCCCTTAAAAATCATTTTTCTTTCAAATTAAGTAAAAACAGATTATCAAATAACAAAGTAAAACACTTATAAGCAATTTTCAATCCATAATAAGCACTTAAATAAGCATGAATTAGCCTAGCAGTGTTAACTTATAACTAGCAGTTTTAACAAATAAACTAACAATTCTGCAATAGACAAGTAAAGTAAGAAATAGAGAGACTTACTACACCCTTGCTCAAAACAGGGTCAAACAATGAATCTACAAGCTCTAGCTTGCATAAAACAAGCTAGTGAGAGTCCATAAGCCCATCCAAAACAAGGCTATATCATCCTAAATCAGCTGAGGTATATATGAAGATTGAATGGTGTGATTTATCTTAACATTTCTTAAACTTTTTAAGTTCACTTAGTTAAAACAGTTTGTAAACAAGCTGTATTGAGAGCTTTTGAACACAAAACAAGTCAATTAAGAAACTTAACACTTGGAATTATAAAGTGATTTTAAAAACTCAAACTTGCATTAAAACTTGAAAGTGTTACAAGCTGAAAGTAAAAACTGAAAATAAGCTAAGTTAAATTTTAAAACTAAAAACTAGATTCTAAGATATATCATCATTCCTCAAAGCTTACAATATACTCTATATATAGCCGAGAGAAATTGGACATGCATCTTGTGCTATCTTTGGAAGATAAACCAAGTGTGCTAGTTGTGTGAGGGAGAGACTAAAGAAATCCTAGCCTTTGAATTCTTTTGAGCAACTATGGAAACAATCTCAGCCATGCGAAGTGCTTTGGGAATGGATAGGGATTTGCCAACATGTACTTTATAAAGCGGGGGGTTAGTAGGTGGATGATTGAGTGATGCAGGGGGAATATGGGAGCAAAACAAGGTTCGCTTGGTTTTGGATTGCGGGAGAAAAGTTAAACAATTTGGGTTGTGACAGAGAAGTTGAAGTGGTTAAGGGGAAGTTTGGATTGTGTACATAAAGGCCCCTCCACATCTTTCTTCTCTACATTTCCCTTTTACCCCTTTCTTTCTTTATTAAATGAACTTTACCAAATTTGTCATAATCAGCCCTTGTGCTTTGTTTCCTTAATTAAACTTAGGGGTTTGGCAATTTTGACTCCATAAGTTATATATATTCTTTGCTTTTTTTCATCCTCATGATTTGACTTGACTTTGATTGGGCTTCGCTTCACACACATTTCCATCTCGTCCTGTTTTGATGATTATTGATTGGTTTTCCCGTCTCATTGTAAGATATGCCATCTCCTGCACAAATACAAATGCCAAACCATACAAATACAATGCATTTATTGTAATGTTTTTATTCTTTTAAGTCGTTTTAAATGGAAGATGGTATGTGTAATTAAACACATCTCAAAATCCCCCCAAACTAAGATGTTCGGTCCCACGCAATGCTATAAAGTAAGCACTCGAGAAACCAAAAATCTCAAATCCCTTCGACTAATAACTTGGAAAAGTAGCCAAGCGTTTATCAAAGGGAATAAAAGAATCAAAAGCCTTGACAAGTCCCGGTTCTCACCAATTTTTATATTTACACAACTACTCAAATTTTTTTTTTTTTTTTAAAGTGTCCGACTTTCTTAATTTATCAACAATGGAATCATAGAATGAGAAACGTTCGTAGAATAATCCACGGACGTCCTGACGGATAATTTCATCGTCCCCGATTTTTTTCACAAGTTCCAAGCTAAGCAATTAAACAAGATCATTGTCGATACAAGTTTATATGTTAAGCCCTCATACTTAAGACTTGTGAACTTTTTACTCCCAACATGGATATATGATTTGAATGTGTGTGCTCGTTTTTACCATAGATCAACTTATTTTCATAGTCATAAGATGAATCACGACTCAAAACAACAACTTATTAGGCACTTGTAACTTGATTTTAAACCATAGAACTTTTTGCCACATATTTATCATTTTCATAAGTTCTT
>BQNB010162531.1:0-14549 GCA_026074375.1 Tanacetum coccineum | reverse complement strand
TGTGAAAGGAAGTAATTATAATTATGGTGTACAACATAATTATAAATGCATCACACACGTGAACTTGTGACCTTGATTATCCTAAAAATCAAATTCATGCCCAGTACCTATCTCTAAATAATACCACTATAACTTTCAACTAAATCTCGGGACGAGATTTCTGTAAGGGGTGGAGACTATAACAACCCAAGAATTTTCATCAACTGCAAAACCTATTTTACTTTCACAATTATACGGGGAAATTTTTCGCTTTATTACATTACTTGCATTGTTAATATCTCAGTATGTCATGTAACTTACATAACTAAAGTAGACGAGCTCACGCAACCTATCTATGGCAATACTATCTTCATATATGTCAAGCAAACATGATAACATGTCAAGTCAATATCATCATATTCTTTTTACAAAGTACATTATTCCTATAATGTACCATTCACAACGTTATATCAAAACAGGCTTTAAATTGTTATCGTATACCTCTAAACCCTAATTCCATGAAGATTTAATATCTAAAGTGAATATACAAGCTACTAAAGCATATATACAAGTAATATAACATTATCACTTAGAAATATAAACATCCTCCAAGTCCAGTACAAAGTCCTTAAAACTTAATATACAAGTTCATTTAAAGCATACACTAAAATAGCCGTTAGGTTAAACTCCGTTTTACATTCTAATTTCTTCATCACACTTTTGTACAACTAATACAATCAATATACAATTGTTTAAACCCTAATTGATTCTATTCATAACTTCGTACACATTTTTACACTCACAACCCTAATCAAAACTCAGAAACCCCTAAACCCACTAAATACTACACTATGACCCGTTTCTTCGTTTTTATCCATTGTAAACCTAAACCAATACTCAAATAAGTTGTAATAACATTAATTACAACATTTTCAACCACATTACATCATCATTTCACCATATTAACAATAGTGTACAAGAAATAAATCTAGAAAACCCTAATTGTGCCCTAATTGGAACTTTGGATCCGTTTACTCATTTTCGCCCATTTTAATCCCGAACCACCTATCAATTCTTGTTATTAATCCTTAGTACAATCCTTACAAACATTAATCCATCATTATTGATCAAATGTACACGAATTACAAACTTAAAAACTCTAAATAAGCCCTAATGTACCCGAAACTTAAAACCTTTGCATTTTGACCCATTTTGAAGTTTTTCTTGCAATCAAGCACCTTGATGACTATGCTACTTCATCCATAAGCTGCTTACAACGCACGTTTTTTTGTTGTGTTTTGTAATCAAAATTCAAAACTTATGTCTCCTTGAATCCTTGGACACTAAATGAGTCACATGACCTCCTTGTTGGCCATTTTCTAGCCGTGACACCCAAACACCCCTAAAAACCTTCCACCTTGCTTACCTAGCCTCCATAGCCCCTCATACTCATCACATAGCTTCTACACATCACCCTCTAGCTGTTACACACGTCCTAGATTAGAATCATAAGGAAACCTTGGCCTTTAAGGGGAAAACACTATAAATAGGAGTGTTATGCTTCCATTTCTACCACTCAACCCCCCACTTCCTCCTCTATAACACCATCATAGCAGGATCCTTTTGCTCAATATAAAATTCTAATGAGATCCTAAGAAGTCCCAACAACAGAATGAAGCAAAAGTGAAAACCAAGAAAAGAAGACCCGGAGTCGTTATTAAGGCGTACGAGCGCGTGTCGACGCGAATCCTGATTTTGACCGTTTCTAAGCTATAAGCTCAAACCCAGGTTCTGGATGTTCACTTCTGCTCCTACACTCTTATAATGTTCATATAATCCTAAATATACTCTTGTTAAAGTTTCATAACTCAATTCATGCTCATTTTCCATTTTGATCCAAAACCGTACACCCGAAACCCTAATTTTATGTTTTTCTTAAAACTAAATGTTATAATGATTAAATATTGTTAAATCTATCCTAGCATGCTTATCTAATGTTATAATAACCCCTTTTATGTGATTATTGAAGGAATTTAAACATTAAAACCCGCGTGTTTACGTTTAAACCCTAATTTGACCTGTTTTCTTCTAGCCTAACGATAGTGTATTTTAAACTTGCGTTACGTTAAAACTTCATATTTTAGTTTATTATAACTTATAAATATCTTTTGAAATGTTAAAAGAAGCTTGCATGGCAATTTGGACATGTTTTGTAATTATAATCCATGCAAGAGGTCTATATCGTAACTTTATGAAACTTATAAACTAGAGAGGGCTGAATATGTCATTTATCAAGTTAATAACAATAGGGGTCTATTATGTCCCTTTCAAAGTACAATGTTTTACTTGATATATTCATTTTAAACTAGAAGGACTCAAACTCTGTAAAAAGTGCAAACTACCGACGGTAATATTTTGCCACTTTTCAAACTCCAAGGGCGTCTAAAATGTAACATTTTGAAAAAGTATAAAATCATGTTTAAAACCTTACCAACATCCCTAAACATCACATACATCTCGTGCTTAATCATTTCAGATATTGATAAAACGTCGCTAAAAACTCACACTTCACTCTTAATATCCAATACTAGTGAGCTTCATATTAAGAGTTTCATCTTGGTAACTTACCGTTACTGACTGCGTGTTGGCGGTTTAATATATAAAGTGCTCTCGCTCCTCACAACGTTACAACTGAATAGACTTTCTGAATATGCAGCCCTGAACGGTGATACAAAAAATTCCAAACTCTTCAATCAAACTCATAACTCTTAAAACTAAAGTTCTAGAGTACAATCTTCCTAAAACTCAACATATTTACTCAGGTTGCGTGACGTGGCAGTTTATTATCATTTTGCTATATCAACATTCCCTGTTAATATTGCGATAAGGTCGTCAGCTTTCATTTTAGAATATTTATTACATCTACCTACGTCAGCTTTCATTTTGGAATATTTATTACAACTACCTATCAGGTGAGTTCATAGCCTCGCTTTTCAATCTCTTTAATGATTTATAAAAACGCGAGGGGGATACATGCTTGTTTACAAACTCTTTTACATACTCGTTTATTTTATAACAATGTGATTACTTTTCAAAGAATTAATGAGTTCATAACCTGCAAGAGGGATACATGCTTGTTACAAACTCTTTTACATACTCGTTTGTCTTATAACAATGCGATTACTTTTCAAAGGCTTAATGAATTCATAACCCTATATTTTAATCTTTTGAATACTTTATAAATCTGTGATACCTGATATAAACCATGAATGCAAGTGTTTTTTAAATGTATGCTATCCAGATATATTATTGCCTAAGTAGCTTCCAGTGCCATTATTTCCATATCATAAATCATTAATTACTTGCATTGCGAGTGAACGCAAATATTATGAATAGATCTATTAGGGGTGACGGCTCCCGTTGGTATACCCATGCTTGGGGTAGCCAAACGCACTATATTTGTCCTAATAGGTAACTTTGGCAAGTTACCTTTTCCACGGGGACATCTGTCCCTAACCAATATCACTACAGTGATTTCCCTGTTAATGTATTGATGTCATGAGCTTAGGTACAATAATAATGTTACCCTGATTTTCCATGAAAATTGTATTCGTTACAATTATTACCATTATAATGACTTGCATTCAACCATATGATAATATTCAACTGTTTTCCCATGATAATACTGTTCTCCATGATATTAAATGTTCTCCATGATAATTATCCCAGTAATGCCAATATTTCCATTATAACTTGTATTCAACTATTACATTTCAAACCTATGAATTTCACTCAACCTTTGTGTTGACCCTTTTTAGCATGTTTATCTCAGGTAATTGAGCAAGTTGCGGTACGGAGTGGCATGGACTCGAAGATGGCTGAACTGTTATCATTCAAACATAATGTTTTAGATTTTGGGACCTGCATTTTGTAAAAACTCTGATTATAATGAATGATAACTAAATTTTTCCAACAACGTCTCTTTTAAAGTTGTTTTCTATGATTATGATTGTTGTATCCATGAAGTAATACCCCAGATTAGCTTCCGCTGCTATATTGTAAAAATGGGGGTGTTACAGATTGGTATCAGCGCCATGGTTATAGAGAACAAGGTCAAAACCTTAACTATAACCACATTTCATTTTTCAGCCATCAAAGTCCTCCGTGCCACTACATTCCGGAACAAGTATGTAAATATACATATCTATTATACTATTACATAAATAACTTATGTTATTTACAAACTAGGTTGTTAAACAGGACGTGTCTTCTCCCAATCGCTCTACTTCGATATTGAGAGATTTTACTTTTTTCTCTACGAACATTGCTGAACTATTTCCAGCATTCACCAGGAAAACATTTCTCCTAACTCTTCAGACGATTTCACTAAGTATCTATTGGACATACTATTATTCCCACCTTTACATGATGATCCGTATATACAAGCATATGATGTCATTCACATCCCAAGATATTATTGCTTTAAGCTAATGTCCCTCCTCGATGTCTGTCTTTCTTCAGATTTCTTTCCTCCCTAGGAGATTTCATCTCGGAAGGCGCTTAAGACTCCTGTTTAAATCACCTAATCCAATGTCTACATCTTCATCAGTAGGATTTTCATCACCGGTTAGGTCAACTACCTCACCACCAAACTATCTCTTTAATGAGTCTATCTTCGCAGAGTTAGATAATTCATTATGGATCATATCGCGACCATTGGGAAGTAAACCAGTCCCCGAAGAATTTAACGTTCATCACTGGGAATAATCATGGAAGATATCAAGATTCGTCATCAAGAGTCTTCTGAACAAGATCCAAGAACTCAAGAGAGAACCACCATATTAGATCTGTATCGTTTACAATTTTCTAGAATCCCACCATTAGATGTATGAATAATGACACTTGTCAAATTTTGCTATGTAAATTTTATAGACAAGTTATTTATACAATGGTGATTCCGTTATACCTCGTTATTCTATGATACCTATTGTGTATGTCGAGAATATCTATCCTATATCCTGAAGAACGATTCTCTTACCATTCGATTTTCTCAAACCTTTATATCTAAGCCTCCTATCGGATTACTCATTCCATTATTTCCATATCTATCTTAAATTCTAAAAACTTTTTGGTGTATCCTTCAATATTAAAAGAAATTATTCTCTACCTTGATATGGCTTATCATTTATGGATTCTCATTCATGTGTTGTTCTTATTCTGTTGATGATGCCTCCCAATGAGACATACATCACATTGCCGCCCCGCCATGCTCAAGATGCACATCCGGCAACTAGTTGCTGACAGTGTCGCTATTGCTTTGAAAGCACAAGCTGCTAACTTAGCAAAATACAGACAATACTAACAAAAACACCAGGACAAGCGGAACTCCAGTAGCAAGGAAAGGAATCAATGATCACAAAAGAAAGATTGAAGATAGAGGAAAACTACCACCACCAACAAACAACAATCCCAACACAACAACAATATCACACCCACCAATCACATTAACAAAAATAACTACCAGATAACCACACACAAACAACTATAAAATGATTACCACCAACAGCTGAATAGAAGACATAGAAAACTATTAGGGACTATCTATTTATCAATATTTTTTCTACTAAGATTTACCATGGAAAACCTCCCTTTTGGTACAAGATGCAACCCTGCAATCACAAGGAGTTTGCACTGGTCCAAGTGTCGAATTGCAACAAGGGGGGTCAGCTGACAGGAAACTGCAGAAGCACAAGGACAGCATGGGAAGCAACCTGTTATCAGTATCTGTAACTTGTCATGCCTGTGGAGAGAAAGGGCATTACAAAACTCAGTGCTCACTCAATCTACAGACAACCGGTATACTTGTTGCTCGTTTCTATCGAAAGCTTACTGTGTACGAATCCCTTTATCATTCCAAGAAAGAATTTGGCTTGTGACAAAACAATGTAACTAGCTCTGGAAGAATCAGTGGAGATTATGGATCGGAGTCAAACAACTAAGGACGAAGTCGCATCCTATAGTCAAAGTAGATGGAAACTCCTGAATGCGCTACATGGGACGTGAAGATCAATACTTCGTGACGTAATATCCACATCTTATTTCGACCAACATACAGACTCAATTCTCAACTAACTCTCAAGACTGTAACACATGTAAGTTCCGCACTATTTGTTTCATATGTAAAGTTACGTATGTAAAGTTATCCATGAATAATCTGAAAACGTAAAATTACTGTTATCTGGTGATATCAAAACTCGACAGTGTTGTCAAATTCTATCATGTTCAAACTGCTGGAATACTCTCCTATACCTTTGCACAACGTAGATTTTTTTCCCTCCTGATCTATGTATGAAACGTCAGTACATTTAACATTTAATATTATTCTAACCATTCATGATCATATGCATGTTTTCTATCAGCTTACCATATCATGATTCTATGTCTTAGGTAAGAGTGTTTAGCTCATCTTATTTAAATGAATTAGACGGCTTTTCATTAGAATAACGGAACTTACTGATAATGTCGAACTATGATTTATAATTCTCAGTTACAAGGAGTTGGACGCTTCTTTTTGTAAGTGATAAATTATAATTAAATAGGCTACGTATATAACATACGTACAAAAAGTTTCTTTCTATGTTTGTACAATACAAGATACCTTATCATTTTCTTATTACCTTCATAATTGGTTCATTTCCAAAAATCTGTATCTCACATGATATGCAACTTCTCTTACTGAAATTCATACTCATTCCTTGACTCCTCATGATCTTCGTCTACTAAAATTCTGCTGTTCTATTCTGCATACGTAATAACAAGGGAAAACAACAAGAATCTATACAAATGTCAAATGATTTCAATACCACTAGGTATGAAAATTTTGACAAAGACTTGTGATAGCATTCTTATTTGATGTTGACTTTTAAAGGTTAATGAATAACGATTCCCTACGATCTGAATGGCGCAACGTATTCCATCCACCCAGGATCAATCAAGATCTGGAGAAATTCTATTAGCTGTCATCAAAAAGGTGTGGTCTTGAAAATAAGTAGACGTGTGAAAGGAGGTAATTATAATTATGGTGCGCAACATAATTATAAATGCATCACACACGTGGACTTGTGACCATGATTAGCCTAACTTAAATTCATGCCCAGTACCTACATCTATATCACTATAACTTTCAATTAAATTTCGGGACGAGATTCTTGTAAGGGGTGGAGACTATAACAACCCAAGAATTTTCATAACTATTTTACTAGGATCACAATTTTACGGGAAATTTTTTGCTGTATTATCATTAACTTGTATTTGTTCAATATATCATTATGTCATGTAACATGCATAACTTATAGTAGACGAGCCTCACGCAAACCTATCTATGGGCAATCCTATTTATTAAGTCAGCAATATCATTCATGTCAAGTCATTCATCATAATTTTTTACAAGTACATATTCCTATAATGTACTATTCGCAACGGTATATCAAAAGGGCTTTGTATACCTCTAAAACCCTAATTCTGAAGGATTAAATATCTAAAGTGAATGACATAAGCTACTAAAGATATGTCAAGCAATAATAATATCTCATTTGAAATATAAATCCCTTCAACTAAAGTAAAAATTCTCTAAAAGTCACTGTACAAGTCATTAAGGATGATCTCCAAATAGCGTTTTACTCGTTTTTATTCTAAATTTCTTCACCATCACTTGTGAAACAAGATAATACAATCATTTTATAATACTGTAAACCCTAATCTATACCATTCATAAGCTTCATTCATGCTTTTGCTACTAAAAACCTTAATTCAAACCTTAAACCCTAAAACTAAGCTAGGTTCATAAACCATGAACCGTTTCTGCTTTTATCCTATGTAAACCTAAACCAACACTGAATTAAGTTGTAATAATTATTTTACAATCATATCAATCCATTCAATCATTTTTCATCGATTACTTATCATTTTATCTTCATTATACGTAAAACATTATCCTGAAACCATAATGTTTACCTAATTGGTTCATTTAACCCGCTTACTCTTTTTATCCATTCTAAATCCCAAAATAACCAACCAAGGGCATGGTAAATCATAACATAAGTTTACAAATATCATCTATAATTTACTGCATGTGTAATGAAATCAAAGCCTAGAAAAAACCTTAACGAATCCAGAAAACCTAATTATGCCACTAATTGTAACTTTGACGTTTTCTCAATTTCAACCCATTTTAACTTAAACCAACGACCAAAATTCATTGATAATACTTTATATAAGCCTTAGGATTTATATTCCATCATTCTTAATCAAGAGTATGCAAAATATAAGCCAAGAAAGTCAAGAAAACCTTAAATAAGCCCTAGTTGAACCCGTACTCCCATTTCTTCAATTCTAATCCGTTTTAACCCAAACGAATTGCTAATCTTTGCTAATTAATTTAATCCCAGAGACCTTAAACAAACTATTTCATCATTATTAATTATTTATACACAATGTACCTTGTTAAAACTTTGAAGAACGTCGAACCAAATTGACCCGGTTTGCTTCTGATGACCATTTTAAACCCTCTAAATTGCTACCTTGTACAAATGACCCCCAAAGAAACTCATATAGAAAATTCAAGAGGCTTATGACTACGTAGCCCAATCCTTGGTCAAATTAAGAGCAATGGCCTCTCCTTTTGTTCCCCCCCCCAGCTTTAGCCGCGACTACACCAAACACAACACCTTCATCAAAGTTACTTCATAGACTCACATAGATTTCTAGCTTCTACACATCATACCCTAGACTCTCTATGTGTTAATACCAGATCCTAAGGCTTTCTTACTCATTATACCTTCAAATGGGTATAAATAGGGGCATAGTGTGTTCATTTTTCTTCATCCCCCACTTCCTCCTCTTTAACCCTTCCATAGTAGCAATCCTTGTCATATGAATTCTAATAGATCTTATAAGTTCTCAGTATAGAAAGGAAGCAAAATAAACCAAGAAACGAAGCCTGGGAGTCGTTATTCTAGGCGTACGAAGCCGAAAGTCCCGATTCTGACCGTTTCCACATTTATGCTCTTGAAGCTCAAACAGGTTTTTGTTTTCCCCCCCCCCCCCACCCCCCCCCACCCCCCACCCCCATAAACCCCCCCCCCCCCCCCCCCCCCCCCCCCCCCCCCAATATTCCCCCCCCCCCCCCCCCCCCCACAACATGTTTCTACTTCTGCTACTACGCTGCTTATATTGTTTATATGATCCTAAATATACTCTTGTTAAAGTTTCATAACCCAATTCTTGTTCAATTTCTATTTTTGATCCAAAACGTTACACCGAAACCCTAATTTCGCGTTTTTCTTAAATACTAAATGTTATACTGGTTAAATATTGTTTATATATCTAGCCATGTTGACTAATGTTTAAAATAACCTTCTTTATGATTAATGAAGAATTTGACTTAAAACCACGGTTTAGACGTTTTGAAACCATAATTTGTCCGGTTTTGCTTCATAGCTTAAGAATCATTTTTTTTAAAACTTGTGTTGCGTTAATCTTCATATGTTTGTTTATTATAACTAATAAATGTCTAATGAAGTTAAAAATAAGCTTGCTGAATTTGGAATGTTTTGTATTCTAATCCATGCAAGGGGTCTATATCGTAACTTCTGAATAATAACTAGAAGGGTGAATATGTCATTGTATCAAGTTATAACTATAGGGGTCTATTATGTCACTTTTAAAGTCACTGTTTACTTGGTATATCTTTTAATGTTGAGGACCCAAGTCATAAATTGCCAACCCCATGGTCTTTTGCTAATTTCCAAAACCCCAGGGTCTAAAATGTACATTTTGTAACTAGTATAAAATGATCTAACTACAGCACACACTATCATTCCCAGACATAACTTTCCAATTACGCTTATCATTGCTTTAAGTCTCTATTGCTATTCAGCATATTGATTAACGATTAAAACCAATTTATATACTTAATCACAAATACTAGGGGCGCTTCATATTAAGGAGTATCATTTGGTATTACGTTTTGACTGCAGTTGTTGGGTTTGATTTTAAAGTGCCTAGCTCCTCAAACGTTTATGAATGACTTCTGTGAATTATGATGGCCCCGAACGGTGTGATAATAATTCCAAAACTTCAATCAAACTCTTAACAATATTAGACTCTCAGAACAAAAGTTCTAGAGATACATCTTACTAAGACTCATAACATATTACTCAGTTGCGTGACGTGGCTGTTTACTATCATTTGCTATATCACCTTCCCTGTTAAAATTGTGATAAGGTCGTGCGTTTCATTTTAGAATTTTATTAATCTACCTATCAGGTGTGTGCATAGCCGCGCTTTTCAATCCTTTTGAATGTTTTATTAAACCCGAGGGGGTACATGCTTGTTACAAACTCTTTTACAGTACTCGTTAATATCTTATAACAATGTGATTTTCCGAACCTGGAATTTTTCAATCAAGAGTCACTTACATGACATTACATAACCTCATTATTTCAATCTTTTGTTTTGAATACGTTTTAAACCTTTTTTGTGACACCTGAATAAACCATGATGAATGCAAAGTGTTTTTTTAATTGTTATGCTATTCAGATTATAAGTATTGCTAAGTAGCTTACCAGTGCCATTATTTCCTTATCACTGAATCATATTAATTACTTGAATGCGACTTGTGAACGCGAATATTGTGGTGAGGGAATTAGATCTATTGGGGGTCCGCACGAGCTCCCCCTCCGTTTTGTATACCCCATGCTTGGGGTAGCCAACGCACTAATAATTGTCCTAATAGGTAACTTGTCAAGTTATCTTTTCCACTGGGGGACACTTGTCCCTACCAATATCCCTACGGTGATTTCCTCTGTTAAGTGAGAGAGGAGAGATGAGTGTCCTGCGCTGACGCTCTGATTTGCAATACTCAAAGTGGATCCGCTAGTTGCATACTTGTTGACCTGTAGTATGTATCTCTCTGTTCATGTTTCGCTATGGCATTAAGACTCAGTTTGCACCTCTTATCAGCTTTTGATGTAGAGACTTTGACGAATCTGAGAGAATTAGTAAGTCAGCTCACATATGAGTCGCTCCTGACTCTTCTTGTGTCAACTAAGAGACCTGTGAGCTCTTGTCGCAGGATCAGTCAGATTTGAGCTAAGAATGAAGATAGATAGAATAGCGAGATTCTATGCCGCCATGTGAGTGAGTCATAATTGTCGTAGTCCGCCCACACTAGTGTGTCACTCGCCTTGAGTATATTGATAGGTCTTACAAGATCTTGTGCAGTCAGTACCAGTGGACGAGTTGTGTTGAGAGATACGCTTGATAGATTTGTCAATCACGAGGATCTGCTGTATCTTCTAGGGCAGCATCCAATCATAGTGAGGCTCAGAGTGGACCCATGTGAGTCTCGTCACACCTGATTAGTGTGTTTCTACAATGTTGCTAAGAGATTAGAGCTTTGATGGCTGGGTAATCTGTGCGACGTGGACTCTCGGCACAGGATGAGCCTCGTCCTGCGCTATCATAAGTGAGATATCCACTTTCTCTAGGCGTCGTCTGATATGTGTGTGTGGATATAATAAGTATCTTGGTTACACACGCGCATGTGTAGTGTTCGTATCTCTCTCAACTGTGTGTTAGGGAGTTGTTTAGCTGGTATGATAAGGATCCTCTCATTATCAGTTGTTGTCTTGTGCTGCGCTGTAGATCATATCGCTCACTGTGTTGTAACCCTCGTTGGTTTCTCTGTAAACGTTTAGTAAGTCGTAGTGTGATGATTGGTGTGGCTTCAAGGTCGAGCGAGATGAAGATGTCACCCATAGTGCGCTGATCGTAGCGACTATAGACTATAGCGTAAAGATAGTAGCGCCAATGAGTGGATGCTATCTCTCAAGCTCTTGATCTGTACATCGCTTGGAGTTGATTATTACTCGGGTGCACTTTGTCAGGTTGAACTAGCGATGACCGAGCTGTCTTGTATATTGAAGCTCTGACCGTCCTTCCATGTTAGTTCTATAGACTAGGCCCTAAGTATGAGGTAGCTGAGATATCGAGCTGCTCTGATCGAGAAGATGTATTGTATTTACACTACGCACTAAGGCGGAGTAGCAAGGCGACTTTTATTAATTCCTCCATGAGTTGAAGGATTGATCCTCCAGAACGTGGAATGCCACATTTTTTAAAGTGACCTAAGCATGTAGATCTTTTCGTATCATTCTTATAGCTGTTAAGAGGTGAGTTATTCTTCGTTATGGATTCCTGCTCCACGTCTTGAACCTTATGACCAGAGTTATCGCCTTCTATATCCAACACTTTTGATGCATTTTTTTGAGCATCCACATCAGTTTCTGGAGTAAAGTCTGGGGGTATTTCAAGGTATCATCAGAATTGGGAATGTCACAGTAGGCACTCTTTTTCTTATCAAGTAAATCATAGATATTGAAAGGGTCTTCCGATCGAGTTTCCTTCTGTACATTATTACAACCTTCTTTCACCTCAACAGAAGCTTGCTCTTTCTCAAAGATTGTTTTGGCCACCTCTTCAATATCACTCTTTCCTTCTACATTTAGAGTAATACGCAATCCTCCATTTTTATCAAATGAACCTTCGTTACTCAGCTCGTCATCTGACTTACTATCTTGATCAATGTCTTCTTCAAAATCAGGCATCCAACCAGAAACTTCTTTAGCCCGTATCCAAAATGTTTTACCTTGGATAATGACTTTAAACGATTCATAAATGTTCTCAACTAAAGTCGTTTTGATACAAACTCTTTTACTATGAAGGTAACCATCTTCCTGTTCATCAAAATCTAGCAATTCCCCCCACTTAGAAGTAATACGAGAGAAGGTGTTTTTGGACCATACTTTAAGTGGTATACCCTCGATATCAATCCACGTAACTCTTTCATCAACGAAGAAAGAATTGGATGCTTGAAGTAACTGAGCAAACCATGAACCAATGCCCACCTTTGACCTAAACGTCTCTTTTGCACCTTCTGAAGTGAATACAATCATCACCCAAAAACCTCCCATATATTTGAGTTTGACATTAACAAAACCTTCATTAGCTAACACCACGTTCAAATTTGTTAAAGAAGTGAAGTCCTTGACTTTACCCAACAAAGCTAAAGAATAATCCGTCTTATTAGCATACGTTTCATCAAGCACAATCGCCGGTGAATCCTCCTTCTTATGAAACTGATGAGGTCCAGCATTAACGACATGTGCATAAGATTTAGAGTTCACATTCTCCCCACTCTCCTTATAAAAATCCTTAGGAGCACTTTGATCACCCTTATTATGTGACGATTGCGAGTTATTTTTATTCAACGGAGGTCTTTGAAATCTCGCAATATTAGCATGAAGTTTAAAACGCCCAACCCAAATAGTACAAAGATTGTTAACCAAACGATCAACATCAAAGATCTTAATAAAGCGAACAAAGCCAAACCTTTTACCAGCTTTGGACCTCCTATCAGGAATAAAAGCATCAACCACAGTTCCATATTGTTTACATACCGTCCATAGCTCCTTAGCAGAAAACTTATCCGGAAAATTCGTGACAAAAATAGATGAAGAAAGTTTAGCTAACTCATCTTCCTTTGATCGATACATCCCCATAGCAGATCAGAACAAACAGCGGAGTTATAAAAGCAAATCTCGAACAGAAAGATTAGGGTTTTAAAAATAGGGTTTAAAAGAAAAGATTAAAAAAGGATCAAAAATCGATGAAAAATTAGGGCTTGGGAAATCAATTAGGGTTTGGGAAGGTGAAAAAATTGAAAAACGATTGATTTAGAACAACAACCTTAAACAAATCATGATCCAAATTGAAAAACGATTGATTTAGATCCAAAAAGATGAAAAAATTAAGATGGATTTGATTCATAAAATTGAGATTGATTTAGATCCATAAGAGAGGCATTGATTTTGTATCGTTGAAACAAGATGGTTTTCAGATCGTGTATGTATATGTTTTAGATCTCCGCATAACCATTGGTGGAAGAGAATTAAAAAAGACCAAAAAACATAACATCATAAAGTAGATTAACATCACTATCCACTTCTAAGCTTCCTCTTCCCTATCTTCTCTTCAGCAAAAGTTATTGTATCTTTACTCCAAAGGTCTTGCCTTTAATAACATCCCTGGTTTTAGCATTTGCAAGCCCAAGTATACAATTTGTTATTCGTACAGTGCTTTTGACAATGAGTGTTTTAGTTGATGCTTATAGCTTATCCTTAGACCCACGTACTTCTACTTTAGCCTTAAAAGATGCTTCAGATGCTTGTGCTTTAGCCAACATACATGCTTTAGCCTTTTTAATATCTTTCCAAGAAGGTTTTACATCATTTTTATTACATCCTGATTTTGAACCCCAAAACCTGTCATTGTCCTTGTACTCATCTGACAAATAGTGGTACCATTTGAGCAAACTCTTAGGTGGTTCTAGAGAGTTATAATCTATTTCTTCGGAAGTGCTAATTTGAGAAGTGCTATATGAGTTTGAGTTGTTCTTCTCTGAGCTGCTATCTAAATTTACAACAATGATTTCTGCAAGGTAACAACAA
>BQNB010162530.1:0-14549 GCA_026074375.1 Tanacetum coccineum | reverse complement strand
GTTATCATTACCGATAACATCAAAAGCTAGATCCCATGAATATTTAAAGATTGCTTGCATGCTTATTTTCTAGTACATATTGCGTGAATTAAGTCAAAATCTCAAATAAACCCCATCTGGTTGCTGCCGCAAATTGCTTGCTTGTTTTTTATTTAATAATTATTGGCCTGTTGCTATTTATCCGCCGTCACATAGTTGTTGCTGTTAATACAAATAATGTCTAAAAACATTATTTATATTTTTCAATCTCTTAACATTTTGATAATAACAAAATGTAAAACGTTTATGAGAAAATTAAACGTTTACAAATTATTAATCGTAAAATTCTATTTCTAAGATTAGTAATCACTCAAGGTATGAACAAACAAATCATTAAGCATGGTTCGTGATCAAGAAAATATTATTCTCTTATCCATCATATTTTTACAAAAGTATTTCACAAAAATAATTATACAAAATATTTTCTAATTAAAAGAAAAAATTTATTAAAAACTTAAAATTTAAAATTCAAATTTTCCTTCCAAAATGGAAGGTTCCATAAGAGATACAACATTCCTCACAAAAAGACAAAAACAGGAGCACAGTCTACTGGGCGGCCCCCTTATAGGTCTGGCGGCCCTCAGATATATCTGGGACTGCCAGGACCGTCCCCCGTGACCGTTGGGTTTTTCTGTCTATAAATACTACTCTATTCCTTGCAGGAAAACACACCTCTTTGCACGAAATTTTCAGATAACTTTCTCTCTCTAAAATCTTCTTTCTCTCTCTAAATCTCTTGATTACTAACATCTTTTTATAAATCTTGGTGTCTTGGTTTGTTTGTTCCTTCTATCATCTCTTTATATTGTTGTGATTGTTATTTACTATTAGTTTAGATATTTACTTGGTTGATTCATATTGTTGATTGGTTAAACATACTACTCGAATCTAAGTATTTTGAAATCAAAGTTTTAAAACGAAAACGAACATGTAAACTATTCAACCCCCATTCTAGTTTCCACACAATACTTTCGGGATCATATAGAATAACAACGGTATTTCTTAATCTTTCTTTCTAATCATCTTACGTGCGAGTGCATTTAGTAAGGATTACTTCATTTGAAAGTCTCCGGTTGTTATTTAACCTGGACAAAACTTCTGGTTGGTTAAATTAGGTCAGTAACAACAAGAGTTTTCTGAACCGTCGTTGATAACTAAACGAACATTTCGTGTGACATATTTACAGGATGCCTATATTCAAGATAAAATCTTGTCATGAACTACTAACAAGCATGCAATGCATTTGGAGTTATAGTTTGAAGGACGGTTTGTTAAATTTACTCTAGAAATGATGATAAGAAATATATCAGTATACTACTGCGACATACGTAGCACCCAACTTATATTTATAAAAGATTTCATATATATTTATTTTTTATATTTGATTTCCTACCTTTCATAGTATCAATCACTTTTAAATGTATCAGTCATCTCCATATTTAAAGGAGTGATTTGATGAGTTATTTATGGTAAAGTCAATGGTTGTATCTATAAATACTCCTTGTTTTCATCATTCATGATCATCAAGAAATAAACAAAATATTTACTTCTCTCTCGTAAAATCCTTTATGGTATCAAAGCAGGTCTCACAAACCTAGCTCTCGATCTTGATCCAGAAGGATGGCAGGAGACGATAATCAAAACAAAAATGGAGAAGGTTCTAGTGGTGGGATCACATACGACTCACCCTATTACCTTCATCCATCTGACTACCCCAAACAACTACACGCAGACGAGGTTCTTACTGACAACAACTTCGCTAAATGGAGCCAAGAGATGACAAACTTTCTGTTTGCCAAAAACAAAATAGAGTTTGTTGATGGGACGATCAAGAAACCCGAAAAAACAACTTCTAAGGACTACATGCCGTGGATGCGAGCTGATGTTATGATAAAAGGTTGGTTGACAACCGTTATGGAGAAAAACATACGAAACAACGTCAAATATGCAGGTACGCCATCGAAGATATGGTCAGATCTAAATGAACGTTTTGGGAAGGAGAGTGCTCTTAGGGCGTATGAATTAAAACAAAAGATTGCCTCTACTCGACAAGGTAGCGCTTTCGTATCGAAATATTTTACCCAGTTGCGGTCCATATGGGATGAAGCTCAGTGTATATATCCCTTCCCTCGATGTTCTTGTAACAAGTGTAAATATGATGTTGGCAAGAACATCAATGAAGATCACGAAAAGGAACGCCTTTATGAATTTTTGATGGGGTTGGATGCCGAATTTACAGTTCTCAAATCTTGTCTACAAAATCAGTTCCTTCGCTCGGAACAGTGTATCACATGGTGGCTGAGGATGAAAGGCAAAGAGCCGTCTCAAATGAAACTATAAATCCACATGAATCCACTGCATTCAAGGCTTTTCAAAGGCAGAATATATGGTCCTCCAGGTTCGAACAAAGAAAGAAGTGGAACCAAGGCCGTGAAAGAAGGGATTGAACACTGCACTGAATGCAACAAAGATGGTCATAAGCGTGAGGTTTGCTTCAAACTGATCGGGTATCCAGAATGGTGGCCCAAAAAGAAAGGGGAAAAGACAAAAGGGAATGTCGCGTGTGTCGAGACACAGACGAGTCCTATTACAGGTTTGACAAACGAAGACTACCGATATTTCTTGAAGCACTTTTCTGAAACAAGTAATAGCGAGGGTACAAAACCCGTTGCTAATATGGCCCATAAAGAAGACGAAGAAGGTGAGTGGATTTTTGATTCGGGTAGCACCGAATACATTAATTATTTATCCAACATTCTTGTTAACAAGAAAGCCACCCACTTCGAGGCTCCTGTTGTTATCCCCAATAAAGATTCCATCCCAGTTAAAGGGAAAGGGGACTACGTTCTTCCAGGGGGAACAAAAGTGAATGGAGTTCTTTATGTTCCAGAATTCAAATGCAAACTTCTTTTTGTTAGTCGCTTTTGTCACGATCTTCAATGTTCCATATTGTTTTTCCTGATTTCTGTATCATGCAGGGACTACAAAAGAGGAACTTGATTGGTGCGGGGAGATGCCGAGGGGGACTGTACCGAATGAAGATTATTCAGGAAGAAAGGCCATGGCTACCACCACTGAGACGTGGCACAGAAGACTTGGACATGCTTCAAAGGGAAAGCTTGCTAAAATGGATTTTCTCAAAACTAGTAGTAATGATTTGGGTAATTTTTGTAATTCTTGTGCTAAGGTAAAACATACTAGATTACCTTTTCCTTCCATTTTTATTAAAACTAGTGATCCGTTTGAATTAATTCATTGTGATATCTGGGGAGGTTATCGAGTACCGTCATATACAAAAGCCAACTATTTTCTTACAATAGTTGATGATTTTAGTAGAGCGGTGTGGATATTTCTTCTTAAACACAAAAGTGAGGCAAGCCAATGTCTTAAAAAATTTCACAAAATGATTGAGGTACAATTCGAGAAACAAATCAAAAGGGTCAGGTGTGATAATGGTGGGGAATTCACATCCAACGACATGCTTGAATTTTACAATGAAAAGGGAATCTTGTTAGAAACCACATGTCTACATACCCCTCAACAAAATGGTGTTGTTGAGAGGAAACATAGACACCTACTCGTAACCGCTCGCGCCTTAAGGACCGGTTCAAATCTTCCTAAAAGGTTTTGGGGAAAATGTATTTTAACCGCGACGTATGTGATTAATCGCCTCTCATCCAAGGTTATTAAAAACAAAACTCCTTTTGAGTTAATTTGGAATGAAAAACCGGATTACGATTTTCTAAAGGTTTTTGGGTGTCTAGTTTATTTTAAAAACACCGACACGAAGGAGACAAGTTCGAAGAAAGGGGGAAGCCGGGGGTCTTTCTTGGATACCCTCCTAGAACTAAAGGTTATAAAATTCTTGACCTCGAGACCAGAAAAATAATAGTTAGTAGAGATGTCAATTTTCATGAAGAAAATTTCCCTTTCAAAAATGTCCAAGCTAACAATGAAAGTGGAACCGAAGAACCAATAATATGTCACGATTGTCACTGTCATGATGAACCAACCTTGGCACAAAACAAAGAACAAAACCCAATGGAGCAAGATTCACAAATGGACCATAACCAAACCAATGAGCCAAGCGGCTCACATGAAACTCACGATGGGGATGAAACAGGCCAAATAAATGATGAAGGGCAACCCAATAATGATGAGTTTCAAATAAATGAATCAAATGAAGGAGCGAAAACCCAAGCTGAGACAAGACCCACTCGAACAAGAACTCAGCCATCGAGATTCAAAGATTTCGTTGTACAAGTTCCCCCTTTGGTCAAACACCCGACATCAACATCCAATCAGGTTACCTCCATGGTACGCTACCCAATCTCGAATTTTATTTCTTATGATAAGTTTCCACTAATCACAAAGCCTTCTTAGCGGCCATCGCCAATAATGATGAACCCAAGTGTTTCAAACAAGCTACACAAGATGCTCGATGGCGTGAAGCCATGCAAAAGGAGGTCAAGGCTTTAGAGAAAAATGATACTTAGACTTTAGAAGATTTACCGGAAGAAAAACGAGCTATAGATTCGAAATGGGTCTACAAGATCAAATTCAAGCCAAATGGCGAAGTTGAAAGGTACAAGGCTCGTCTAATTGCAAAAGGATTCACTCAAATGGAAGGGGTGGATTATCATGACACTTTCGCACCGGTCGCTAAGCTGGTAACCGTTCGCACTTCGCAATTAAAAGGGAATGGATTATCCATCAACTTGACGTGAACAACGACTTCTTGCATGGAGACCTAGATGAGAAAGTTTACATGAAAATCCCTCAAGGCTTTTCTAATGATAATGAAACTCGTGTTTGTCGGCTGAGAAAATCTTTATACGGGTTGAAGCAAGCTTCGCGCAATTGATATCACAAGTTCACCACTTTTCTCTGAAGTCTAAATTTTAGACAATCTAAGGCGGACCACTCGCTATTCATTTATGAGGCAGGTAGCATAATGGTGGTCATTCTAATTTACGTGGATGACGTCATCATTACCGGAAACAATCTCACCAAAATTCAAGAAACCAAGAAACAGCTTGACGATGAATTCAACATTAAAGATCTCGGCCTATTGAAGTATTTCCTTGGGGTAGAGGTGGCAAAAACAAAAGATGGTCTAGTTCTAAGCCAACGAAAATATACGTTGGACATTCTGGAAAATAGCGGGAAAATGAGGTGTAAACCGAGTGCCTTTCCTATTGAACAAGGCTTAAAATTAGACAAAGGAGAAAGTGAATCACGAGTGCATGCAAGTCAGTATCGTCGACTCATTGGTCGACTTCTTTACCTTCAAGCCACTCGGCCAGATATTACATATTCTGTCAATATTTTAAGCCAGTTTGTAGCCGACCCACGAAACAGTCATTTGGAGGCAGCGAATCGTGTTCTTGGGTACTTGAAGGCCACTCTTGGCCAAGGTATTCTCATTTCTCGATCAGGAGATACCATCTTAACCGCTTATTGCGACTCTGACTGGTTAGGATGTCCCTACACGAGGCGATCACGTACTGGTTATATGCTCTTGCTAGGTGGACTCATATTTCTTGTAAAACCAAGAAAGAGTCATTAGTCTCACGTTCTTCGGCTGAAGCCGAGTACAGGGCAATGGCCTCCACCGTTAATGAGATCATTTGGGTTCGATGGTTGCTCAGTGAGTTACATGTTCACAATCCATTGGCCACCCCCTTATTTTGTGATAACCAAAACAGCTCGGCGCATAGCTAACACGTTGAGATGGACTGTTACTTTGTACGTGAAAGAGTCGAATCAAAGGAAATCATTCTGATGAAAATCAGCAGTAAAATGCAAATAGCAGACTTGCTAACAAAAGGACTTCCAACACATCAACTTCAATTTCTTCTTGGCAAGATTGGCATTACGGATTTGCATGCTCCATCTTGAGGGGGAATAAAAGTAAAAGTTTCATATATATATATATTTTTATATTTGATTTCCTATCTTTAATAGTATTAATCATCTCCATATTTAAAGGAGTGATTTATGGTAAAGTCAATGGTTGTATCTATAAATACTCCTTGTTCATCATTC
This sequence comes from Tanacetum coccineum, assembly GCA_026074375.1. Taxonomy (NCBI): domain Eukaryota; kingdom Viridiplantae; phylum Streptophyta; class Magnoliopsida; order Asterales; family Asteraceae; genus Tanacetum; species Tanacetum coccineum. Next base: position 8,462 of record BQNB010162530.1, on the reverse strand, counting down.
ATGATCATCAAGAAATAAACAAAATATTTACTTCTCTCGTAAAATCCTTTAATTTATTACTCCGTATTGATCATGTAAACTTTTAGCATCAATCTTTTGATAAAGTTACTTGATCTCTCACCCATAACATAATAGAGATTTATTACATTCAAAAGATTTCAAGGATACCATTTGGCCCTAATTAAGACATTTAAAATAAAGAAAAATGATCAATAAAGCTTGCAAGAGGCAGTGACTATTGCGAAAAACCAATGGACCTACGGTTAACACACTAAGACTATACGAGTCTACCAGGTGGCCATGTACCATATTTGATCAAACTGTGATTTCATTCACCAACAATAAACTACACGAGTTACACATTATGCTATTAGTTATTACTACACAAATACGCAAATCTCAATCAACCACTACGAAACATACATATAGGCCAATCTTACCTTCAATACGGAGGATGCATGAAGAAAAATATGATAATCTATATTGTGTTCTACTAAATCATACTATTTGAGATGGTTCTGCTAATTTAGTATTCAGCTCTCATCAGATGGATTTAAGCCCCATTTTCCTTCAGCCTCTGAAGGCTCTATTACCTTAACAGATCCATCTGTCAGTCCCACTGCAAACTGGTTTTGCTCCTGCGGATGTGCTGCCACCACAAGTGGATATGGAGCTTGATTTCTGCATAAAAAAACATGACCATGTAACTATCTTAGATATAAATGGATAATACTGTGTCGGTGGACAACCTTATGTATGTGTGCGCGTAGAGATGGTAAGGTGGATCAGCCGGCTTGGCTAATGGTGTCAACGCAGGTCTCGGTTAAAATCGCTCAACTTTTTGTTCATGTGGTGACCCACATGCTGTTTGTCTACGTTTCTTTTTACAAATAATTGATGTATTAACTATTATTAGAAAACCGATATTATTACATCTAAATCTTTGTACTAAATACAATTTAGGAGGTCATGTGCACTAAAACGAGACCTTGGAACCCGTATACCCAGTTGACTCATTTCCTTTTCAGCTAACTAGTTTAACTTGACCCATTTGAGAAAGTACACAACCAAAATGATCCACTCATAAAAGGGTCTAAACTGCCACCTCCCACTCATCAATGATCCAATCATAAACAAATAATCAGAAGAAATCACTGCGATAGCAGCTGGTCAAAGAAGATATGAAACACTTGTAGCAGCAGGACCCAAGAAGATGAAAACTTGATGTACTTACCCATTTGGTACTGATGTTGGCAGATATACAGAAGGTGCAATACGACATCTCAGTTTTAAGGTGTCTGCATCAAACACACCAATGTTGCCATTGCAGAAGGAAGCATAAACAAGTTGACTGTTGCAAGAGTATGAAGCATATGATATAGGTGCTGAAAGGTTGTCTTGAGGGAGCCACTGCAACAGAAATTCACAAAACCATTTAATAATGTTATCGTTGTTTCACAAAAGCAACAAGGTTAATTTAGGAAATCCAGTCGATAAGAACCATTTTATCAAAAAAAACTGCAATGATATTAGTTTTAGGTTCATTGTTGTATTCTTGAAGGTAATTATTCGAAAATGATAGTGGATGCATTGTACCTGACGTATGAGTTCCATCTTGGAGGCATCATATAGTGCTAGTTGTGTTTCATGAGATACCAGCAAGCGTATCTGATCCGTGTGGAACTGAACCCGAGTGTCACCTGTAGGTGCTTTGCCAGGCGGAAGTTGTATTTGTACCATTTTCCTCTTCTCCCATGAATCAATGCTCCAGAAACAAATCTGTATGGTAAATTCTCATACTAAGTAATATACATCAACTAAATCACAAAGTTTAGTTCTCACATGTTCATATGATATATTACTGCTCGGTGACCTAAAGTTATGATCACTCACACATAAAAAGTCTGAACAAAGAACAGATAAAAGAGGATCTATCCCTTCCAAACATAGAATAATATATGCTGCAAGGCCTTGAAAAAAATAAACATAAACTTAAACTTAAACCATGACACATTGGCTGACACCTATTTATTATAAGAGTTGGAAAATTAGCTTCTACTATTTATTATAGAAAAAATGGTGATACTGATTTGATGTCTTTTAATGTATTTGTAAATGATATGACTGTAACGTGTGTTGGAGTCTAAATCCAGATGCAATATGATTTTATCAGACATTGACTTTTTGGTAATGTCATATGCACCTACACTCCCTTCTAAAATTCTTTCATTTTGAATTTCGCCACCATACACCTATAAAAGTCAGCATCACTTGCTTTTTTGATATAATGTCCGCTAGGAGGATTTGTTGGATGAAGTTTTGGACAATCTACATTAGCCAACCAAATCCAAACTCAGCCATTCAGACTTAGTTAAACTTCTAAGCCTACAAGACCAAATCAGTTGCTTGACTAAATATAATTTTAGGTTGCGTACAATATATCTTGAACTGAAACAACCGAAATAATACTTTTATTATGCGTGATTTTCCCTCAAGTTAAGCAACAATAGGTCAAAGAAACTCACATGAGCATCAGCGGCTGATGAAACCAATATTTTCAAATGGGTAGAAAAAGCAAGGCCAGATATCCTCTTCTGATGACCTCTCAGCTTTGACTTCACCTATAAAAACCCAAGCTCAATTACATTACCTTTGGTCCCTTGTATGAGCCATAGAGAAACCGCACCAAACTAGACAAAAACGAAAATGAAGATAATTACCTCATCCACCCTAACATTATATATGTGAATGGTTGAATCTTTCCACTGCAATAAGCTTATGATTTGTTATCTGAGGATTGAAAATGCAAGAAGTTGATTAGCAGGGGCGATGGTGGCATAAAAATGTCGTTCAATTAACCTATATATAAACATCAAAACAAAGTGCATTAGTTAAATTTATCTACTAATCTAATAATAGAATACACGGTTCGTGTACGCGTGGCGGTGTGAATATACCTTGAAAGTCATCATGTTGAACAAGGAAATTTTCCCACCAGAGGCAGACATCACATAAGAATCATTCTTTGACAGCGCTATGCACGGAAATGCTTCTTCTAGGTTGACACCCATCACATCATTTGTCATAAGAAGACCACTATTTGGTTGCCAATGTTGTGGAATAACATTGGCAGTGGCCTTCAAACATTACAAATATCAGATGTTAATAATCGTTGAAAAAATTGAAGAACTAACAGAGTATGAAATTATCAATGGTGTAATGGCATTACTTTCCCTGTCGGATTTTGTTCATTGCGGGCCCATTTCCATAGCCTCTGAATACCATTTGATCCAAGGGCTACAATCCCAACTCCAGAATTTGTGTAAAGAAGACGGGCAACCTGCAAAAAGCCGCCTCTCCCCTCCTCGCCCACACCCTATGATGTTCAGCATATACTTTATTAGAGGTGGAAATTCGACCATTTACTTGTGAAAGGGTCGATTCAGGTTATCTAATGTCTCTAACATGCCACAGTTAAATTTAAAAAAAAAGTCATATTAAAAGGAAACAAGTTGAAAGCTAAAACTATACTAAAAGGCCCCATAGTATACGTTTAATGCATGTAACTTCCTAAATCATCTTAACAATAAATAAATATAGTTTTGTACTGAGAAAACATAACTTCTACAAAGCATCTTAATCATTTGGAAACAAAGGGATATAGTCCAACTATCTGCTAGATATAATCTAATTTTAACTGTGACTTTAGATATACTTATGGAACCTTACGGAACATTGGCGTGTTGCTAGACGCTTACCAATGTTATTACATTTATTTGAGACATGTCCAAGTGAGAGCTGTTAGGATATGTCCATATCACAAATAAATGTATGTCCAGAAAATATGTGAGCCTATGGGGTCACACACGTTAATACGTAGAAACAATTAATATAATTTGTTAGGAATACAAAAAGTGACGATCATTATTGAGTCTAAGTCTTGTAATGAGTAGAGAAATATTAAATGTGTAACCTCTAAGAAATTTCAAGTTCCGGACAAAAAGTGTTCCAGGTTAGCCCAACCTAATTAGCCCGTTTCTATCCGCACCAAAAGAATATTCTTAGGCCCGTTACTCAACCTGCCTGACCAGCTCATTTACAACCTCTAAATTTATCATGAAAATCAATGGATGCATACCTTGCTGGAGGCATCTGCACTGTCTGGCATGGTAACCAGCCGGCATTGGGCAGCATCAAGAATCTCCGTCAACTGCCTGGGTTTCATCTTATCATCATCCAGATTCCTTGGCTTTTCCATGCTAGGACCCGCAGAATCACCCCCATTCTAAAGATAAGATGCATACATGTGCAGAAGAATTAGCATTTATCAGCAAATAATTTGTCACGGTCCACATGTCCAGAATATCATTTCTTACTAAACAATTTAGACAAAGAACAAATTATCGGTAGAGCTCCCAAGAAAATAAAGTTGACTCACAAGAAAGTTGGAAGGTCTGACAGGTGAGCTTCTCTCCACTTTACAGTTAACTGAACTAGGATTACCAATAGCAGAGGAGCTAGCCATCTGGTCCATGAAACATGAAACCCTTGTTAAAACGATTATGGAAAAGTCTGATGGAAGGCTAAAAGTGCAAAACCATTTAACAGATGATGCACCTTATTTGCAGTTGGTTCAATGGAAGCTTTTGATGCTTCAAACGATGGGGCTTCAGTTGTTCTTAATGATCTGAGACCAACAGCATTTGCAAGAATCTTGATCCCATTGTCAGCAGTAGCTACAGCAAGAAGGTTTCCTTCTTTGTTGAACCTCAACCGTGGAAACATCTGACATAATCACATAAATATGGAGTTTATAAATGCAAAAATTGAGGCCATACTCTACTGTGATTAAATAGAAATTTCGACCCATTTACCTAAGGCTGATTTGTGGTATGTTTATCTTTTAACTGGACAAACAAGAATTACAGATCTTTGCTTATAGATAATGATTTAGGGGGTGTTTGGGGGTTGCTTATTGAATAGATTATGTGTTTTGAAAATGGATAATCAGATTATCAGCTATTACAAAACGTGGTTTAAAACTTAGTGTTTGTATTTGATTATGTTGTTTGATATCGCAATAATAAAATAATTAGTCTTTTTTATGTTTGGCAAAACAAATTATTATACAACATAACTCATAAAATGACAAAAATAGGCACATAATATATTAACAATAAAGAGACCAGGCCACGTTTCAGCTAGATGAGTGGGCTATATTAGTAATTAAATGCCAATTGAGTATAAAAGTAAAACCACGATTGCAAAAAGCATGTCTCTACATGCGGCTTGGAAACTGCGTTTGCATTAGCTCATAACGTGGATAATCAGCGTTGATTTATTTTTCAGCAAATAGTGGGGTGGCAATTACCAACCACTAAAAATGTAACCGATTAATTTTTACATTGAGAATAGGCTGCGGGGCGTCACATCATGCAAAAAGGGGTATGGCTAAAATAGGGGGACCATAACAAAAACGCAATCACAAACACCCTCTTAAATGGGTTGAAAGTCGCCCGGAGGGTATATTTTTTTTGCATAAAACAACAAATATCATCTTATTTGTAAAATTATATTATTGTAAAACTTTTTTAACTTTTGTTATCATATTTGATACGCTAATTATTCATATAATCTAAAAATTATGTCAATAATTAAGGTCAACACGATATGCTTCGACCAATACCAAAATACCCATTTCGCATCATACCAAAATAACCGTTTTGACTATTCACTAAACCCGTTAATTTTTCCACCTCTAATTGTTAAGAATAAGCCTCAGCAAACACAGATATACTAACCGGCAGTCCACCCTCAGCTTCTGTAGTAGTGAGAATATTAACATTATCCATGTCCCAGAACTTTATCTGGTTTTCTTCACCAACAGCCAAAAAGTGGTTTCTAGTTGTGTCGAAATGTGCAACACCATTTAATTTCTTTCTGAACCCAGAGTAAGTCTTCTTGAGGGCTCCTTCACTTTCATTCCATTCAACAAGGAAAGAGTCGCCTTCTTTACTTGTTCCACAAGAAAACAATCTGAAAGCAGGCATTACAAGCCATAACAGTTAGTAATACACACTTATTGCAAAGGGTCCTTTCATTTGTTTGTGAAATTCTTTGAACTTACCGACTCCCATCAGCACTGTATAGCATAGTGGTGCAGCCATGACCTGGAGCAGCGTAGTCTACTCTAGATCCCATATTGTCATAAAGCCATGCCTTAATCTTACCATCGATTGCAGTTGAAAATATGAACTGAAATATACACGTGAATGATAATTTGTAATAGAAGTACTTCTAGCTTAATATATACATTATAAACCTATACGGAACGACAAAAACATTTCTAAGGCCCCATATCTATGCACATACTAAATACATACATATATTCTGACGTACCTGAATGTTCTTTTTCTGATGAGGGCATACAGAGTAACTGGTGCTTCATGTCCTTCAAAACTAGATAGCTTCCTTCCAGTTAAATCCCACACCTGATACATTTCCCTGTTAGAAATATTCTCTTTTTTCTTCGCTATTTATGGAGTTATACAAGGTTCTAGATAGTATTGGCACCTTTATTATCTTATCATCCCCACAAGTAACAACAACACAAAGCTGTTTATTTGGTTGAGCAAAGGCCAAGTCATTCACACTCCACCAACATGAGCATTAATCTGCGTGAGATGAAGAGACAATTTAAAAAGGTGGGATCAACTTTTATATTCTAGACGCACAACACTGTAGGTGGCAAATTCGAACCATTTACTTATGAATGGGTCGATTTGGGCAGAGTTTTATCTTAAACTGGTCAAGTGGGTCGAATAACGAGTCAAACCATTTGGTAAGTCACTAGTATTTAATTCATAAAACCTCCTATACTGTTTTATTCAAAGATAAATTCATTTTTTTTTATCAAAACTGTTTTTGTAGTCATAATTAAAGCACTAAACCTTTCATTTAAAATAGACAAACAAAGTCTTTGGCAGCCAACCCAATCTGACCCATACAATAGATGACCAGTTATGACCTATTACTCAACCCGCCTGATCTTCCCATCGTGCCACCTCTAGGCAACATATCTCAACTCACCTCTAATCGCTGGCGTAAATCATTCGGTGCAAGATAAGAATACACATGGATCAAATGCTTATTGAAAGCAACACCTGTGGCATGACAATCAGTAACTCAAGATCTTCAACATTAAGAAAATAAAGTAAAAGAAAAATACACCTACCAATAAACAATCCATCCGGACTCCACCTAACACGGTTCACAGACATGGGTGCATCCTTGCCATACGAAGCCTGCACAATCTCTTGACTGTGAGTGGTAGTTAAATAAATGGTTACTCAACCTTATAAGCAATCACAAGAGATTATTCCCACAAACACGCCAAATCCTGTATCATATGTTTATTTACTATACATCCTTACTATTTTACATCCTTTAAATGTTGATTAATTATAGCTTATATAGAATTTAAAGATATGATAGATCTTCAAATCATCAGGCAGTATAATATAGCCTAACCTGAAATGACAAAGAACAAGTTGGCATATCCCAGACATTAAACGGTTTTGATACCCGTTTTTCCCGCGACCCGACGTCCCAAAGCGTGATATCACCATTGATAGATCCAACTATAAAAGTGAAATCAGAACAAAGAAATAAAAAGTTATATATGTGATGTCACAGTCAAACGTCTAAAAATAAAGGGGTTTATATCATTTCGAGCAAAGATACAAAAAATTCCCATCATACCAAGAAGCAATGTTTGGTTGGAAGGATGAAAATCCATGCTTGTGACATTCGATCCTTGATGGATACTGAAGGCTACTGTTCTTGGCAAGTCTTCCACAGACCATGACTGTTGCCGGGCAGATTCGTAAGAAACCTGGAGAAATGCACCAAAATGCTAATGAATTTCACTTGTAAGTATATTATTGCTTGCTCCATCAAATTTAAATGGTACCTCTTCTACAGGCTGTGCAGGCCGCAGACGTTTCATTATTTGTTCATGATCAGGACTCTGATATTCGGCCATACCAAGTGGAGCAAGGGGTGTTGCAGGACGTTTTAAAAAGGATACTAGATGACATAAAAAAAAGTTATTTACCTTAAACATGCACTTATAAAACTGTAACCAAGTTGTATCTGCAACTCTAACCTTGATTTGGGGGACCGGCTAAAGATAATGCAGAAACAACACTTGCCTGGACAGACGAAGAAGCAGCAGCAGCATTTGCCATCCACCCTGCCAAAGCATTAGCATTTGCAGAAGCTGCATTGGGAGGAAAAGGCTGCTACAGAATGTAAAGCAAAATGTCATTATTTAAAATACTAATCAAAGCGAGATTAGGATTAGAAAATTAAACAAAAAGGGTGTCATACACCATGTCCTCCAAGCGATGTGTAAGCTATCAGTTTTGTGACCGCACCAGGTGGAAGATTGACAGGTGTAG
>BQNB010162529.1:1029-14549 GCA_026074375.1 Tanacetum coccineum | reverse complement strand
TCGGGTCAAAATAACCCGACAAGAATATTTGACCCGATAAGACCCGACCCGATAAGCCTTATCGGGTTCGGGTCGGGTCAAACCGATCCGATTGACACCCCTAGTTTCAGGTAGTGCATGACAAGGAGTTCAACAAACGAACTTTACACACCCTTCAAAGATCCTGAACGAGAATTTAGATCATCAAAGAAACACTTCAAGTCACTTAGCCTTGACGAATTGAGATTTCCGGTTTTCAATCTAGTTTCTGACAAAGAATACATAGAGAAAGAAGAAGAAGAAGCAATGACGGAAACAATGGAGCAATACATGAGCAAGACCCGAACGGACTATGGATCGGGAGTCGCTAGGCCAAAAATTGATAACAAAGATCAATTTGAACTAAAAGGACAATTTCTTAAGGAGCTTCGAGAAAACACATTTAGCGGTTCAGATAATGAAGATGCTAATGAACACATTGAGAAAGTTCTCGAAATAGTTGACTTATTCCATGTTCCTAACATCAATGTGGATCAACTAATGCTCCGAGTCTTCCCTATATCCTTAACTGGAGCCACAAGCTATTGGCTAAGAAACGAACCAACTGGTTCAATGAAAACTTGGGAAGATCTTAAAACTAAGTTTTTGAACAAATATTGCCCACTTGGTCGAACTGCGAAGAAAATGGAGGAAATCAACAACTTTTAGAAAGAGTCAAATGAAACCCTTTTTCAAGCATGGGAGCGCTTTAAAGAACTCTTGATGAAGTGTCCTCAACACTATTTGACTGAGATGCAGGAGGTAATTTGGTTCTACAATGGGTTAGATATTCCAACACGACAGATTCTTGACTTAAGAGGTGTCATTCCAACTAAGACTGCTAAAGATGCTATAAAGGCCATCCAAGAAATGGCAGAATACTCTCAAAAATGGCATAATGGAACATCTAAAGGAAGAAGTACTAAGACTTCTGACGAACTGGCTGCTATACAAACACAACTGAACAATCTAAGAAGGGAGATCAAGAAGGTGAATAAAAAAGTTTATGCTTCTCAAGTCAGATGTGAACAATGCAAAGGACCCCATTACACCAAAGATTGCCCAAAAAAGAAGAAGGGAAAACCCTAAAAGAAGCTTACTACACGCAATTTGGTGGACTTTTTCAAGGAGGGGGATATAGAGTAACAGCTCCAGGGTACTATCAAATGAACAACGTAAATCCTTCGTACCAAGAATGGAGGCAGTCTATGGAAGATACCCTGAGCAAATTCATGAGTGAATCAACAAAGAGACACGAAGAAAATTCTAATTTGATCAAAGAAATCTAAGCTACGATAGATGCTGCCATAAGAAACCAAGGAGCAACATTTAAAACTTTAGAAATTCAAATCGAGCAAATGAGCAAGGCACTACAGGAAAGAGGATTTGGAAGCCAACCAAGCTCAACTGAAACAAACCCGAGAGACCATGTCAAGTCGATTTCAACCACTATTGAAGCTGATTCAAACTCGATACGCCGTATTGGATCAAACCAATACACCGTATCTACTGGACAGAACAGTACATTGTTATACAAGTCAAGACAAACGACGGTTCCTTTTCAAAGTCGTTTGGATAATCATTACTGTGAAGAAGAGGGAAATTATGGACCAAAATTCACGGAAGCTTATGGAGCTTCACATATCAACAACGTCATACCCTAAAAGGAGAAAGACGTAGGAAGTTTCACTTTACCTTGCTTTATTAATAATTTCTGTTTTGACAACGCCCTTGTTGACTTAGTGTAACATCCGGCAATTTTTAGAATTTTAAATTACTATTTTACCCTTTGACTTTTTGGGTCTAACTTGACTTTTTGACTTTTGGTCTTTTATTGACACATAAAAGCGATTACCGTGTAACTGGTAAAATTTTCGGAACATATTTTAAATAATAAATCATATTTATTATTACATCTCTTATGTGCAAGTTATTTTAACTTATTTGACTTGAAAACGAAAAAGATATATGTTACTCCTAAGCTGACTTATTAAAAACGACCCATTAAATCACGTTTTCACGACTCGGAATCTTAAGTAATTTGATGTAAAACGACATTCCGGACAACTTTTTAGTTTCGCCCGAGACCCGAAAACAAGCAGAATATGACTAAAATATCATCGCAAGGTTTTGAAAGCTGCACACAACGTGTGTCGACACAAAAATAATTAAATCTATATTTAATTATCACAATTTATTTAATGAAAATATTAAATAAAGTCATTTAACATTTTATTCAAAAACGTTTGTTGATAACGCATTTATTCGGGTTAAAAATTTATTTTTTCCAACAAGACATAACCAGGTTACCAAATAAATAACAAATATTTTTATAAATGTTATAAAAATATTTATGAAATACTATCAAGTAAATACTCATTTTTATCGGAAAAATAATTTGAAACGCAATGGCGCAAGTTTCGTCTTTTGAATCATTCGTTAACTAGTCCAAACGAGACCTGAACCGTTATATTACAAAAATTATACTTTGGGTCCCTGTGAAAATATTTACAAAATTCACCCCCATCTATTTGTGACTTGTCACATTTATATATATATATATATATATATATATATATATATATATATATATATATATATATATATATATATATAAATAATATAAATAATATACATTTAAACCTTTACAAAAATATAAACACTCACATACACTCCATCTCTCTCTCTTTCTGGTGCCACCGCCGGATCCGGCAACCTCCGACCCACCATCAGCCGCCACTTGGAAAACCTTTTCCGGGCGATTTTCCCGGTCGAGTTTGAAAACCTCCTATCACCCGATCCTACCCGGATCCCCACCTTCCACGCACCTCCACGCTCTGCCCACCAATAATCCTCCTCACCCCCATCCTCCGCCCCACCACCCTCCCATCGTCAACACCATCATGTCACCATCATCATCTCATCGTCGTCATCACCACCCCCTCGTCATCGCCACCAACCCCTCGTCATCGCCACCAACCCCACACCGCCGCCACCCTCACCTCCACCTCGTCACAGCCGCACCCACCACCACCTCACCACCAACAGTAGGGTGCGTTGTGGTTTAATAGAAAAAACAACACACACGAAAGGTGTTTTTGTTCGGTGATTTCAGACAACTAGGTTGCGTTCATTTTTATAAACCGCACCACGAGTGCGTTTGGTTCGGGATTATGACCGACTAGGGTTGCGTTGGTTTGTTGTCAACCGAATAGGTACTTTTGGTTTTTATATAGAAACGAAAGGATGCGTTTGGTTTTGTTATAAACGAAAGAGGGTGCGTTTGGCCGTGTAAGTCGAAAGGGTGCGTTTGATTTATTCATAAACACGCAACAAGATGCGTTTGGTTTGATAAAACGCAGCAAGGGTGCGTTTGGTTTTGGTTATAACAGATTAGGAGTGTTTGGTTTTGTGGCTAACACCGATTAAGGTGTGTTTGGGTTAACAGGAAACCCCAAAAGGGGTGTTTGGGTGGGCAGGAAACCGAAAAGGGTGGCGTTTGGGTTAAGAAGAAGACAACAAAGGGTGTTGGTTTGCTGTGTAAGCTGCACAAAAGGTCGCGTTTGGTTGAGAGATTTTACGAAAAAGGTGCGGCTTTTTTAAGCATAAACGCCAAAGGTTGTGTTTGGATTAACAGTTTCATCACCACATAAGGTACGTTTGGTTTTCTAGACAGCAAGGGGTGCATTGGTTTAATAAAATCGACAATAAATAATATATCGTAAAATCATATAAATACAAAACCGAATATATATTGGGTGGTTTAAAAATGGTTAAATAAATATGAATTAATATTTTTTGTTTGGTTATATATATATATATATATATATAAATATATATATATATATAATTATATATATATATAATATATTATAATATATATATTATCTCTAAAACACGCTTTGTTTTTGAAACAAATTGAAACGCAGTATAATTACAACATGGATTGAATTTCATAAAACTGGAAAATGTGGTGTTAAAACGAAAATATGTCATGAACTGACGACATTATATAAATTATTATACTTAATAAATTTTCAATACTATTTCTACTTTATCTTAGAAAAACGATAGAAAGACGAAGTTATATAGTCTTAAAACGTTAATTTTGTCATATACAAAACCAAGTAAACGAACGAGAACTACGACTTTTGTAAATAATACAACTAGATTTACCTAAACACCTCGAGGAAACGAATACTAAAATTAGAAAATATTATTTTATAATTCCCTGATTATTGGACAAAATTAAAGACTTAACACAATGTTTACTTTATTATAAGAACTTTTAATTAATTAGTGGTGATATTCCGAAAACATGGTCAAACTGTTTGGTTTAAATATTTACACGCACACATCTTATATAATACTTGCAAAGTATATATACATTTCAATTAAATCCTTTGGATATGATTGCTTGTCATATAATTCAACAGTATGAGATATATAATTTGTTATTTTTTATAAGTGATATATACGCATATATTACTCAACATTTGCTTATACTTTCGATTTATTTTCTTTAACCAACCCCAAACTACTACAACATTGAAATCTGAAATCTTTTATCAACGTGTTGCGTTGACGTAAACCATTCACGGGAAACCTAAATACAATATCCAGGCTATTGGGTCCTTAAGCCGTTAAGATAAATCGCAACTTCTTGATCGAGCCTAGTTCCCGGTTTCCAGTTTGTGTTTGTGCTTAATAATCGCTTTCCCGCCAATCGTTCTACAACATCAATGTGAGTTTATAGCCCCATGTTTTACTGGTTTTACATATATTTTTGGGGGAGAACATGCTTGTTTACAAATGCATTTACATGGTTAATTACAAATTGGTTTACATATTTATTTATATATCTCGCGATGAGATACAATACTTGGTTTAATATTTGGGCTGAAAAACACTCGCTATAACTTGTTATACACTCATATTCATATCTCACTGAGAGATACAACATTGGTTTTTTATTTATGGATGCAACAACCTAATACTTTTTACTCGAATGATTATGGAAAAAAAAAAAAAAAAATATTTTTTATTAGCCTTAGGTTGCATGAAGCTGTAAATCACTAGTAGGTGAGTCGTAGAATGTTATGAAATAGATCTATCGGGATTGACAATCCCCGTTCGGGTGATAGCTATCACTGGGCAAACAACGTTATAACAATGTCGGAATAACGATTGGTTGATCTTCAAGGCCAATAATACATACACATGAATATTTTTCATAAATGCCCGGGTGTTTCTTGGAGGGACACCTATGAAGGGTACATATTATTTCATTATGCCCCGGGTGATCTTGAGGGAACACCTAGGATGGGTACACTCATACTGTTCCTTTGAAATAAAATGACATACATACAATCTACGTCGCAACTTCATGAACTTAGAGTAATTGTAATCATTGTTTTTATACTCACAGCAATGATATTTACTGTGCCTTGAATAATAAAGTGTAATAACATACTTGAAACATTTTGGGTGTATATATATACACATCATACATGCCCTTGAACAATTGCGGTTCAACTTCAATACTTCATTATTTTTGACTATTTTTTAGGGGATTTAGAATGGTCATTGCATACTTTAAGCAACTAAATTAGATTTCTAAAAATCATACATACATTTTGGAAGGACATTTAAGGATTTAAATGGTCATACACACTTTACAGAACTTTGGATCAACATTTGTGTATACAAAAACCTATGAACTCACCAACTTTAATGTTGACACTTTTAAGCATGTTTTTCTTAGGTGAATTGATTTCATTTATGGATTTCTACCTTTATTCAAATGATCAAATCTCGTTGGGATGTTTTCAAGCTTTTCATTGTGATGCAATTATGGGACAAATGTTATATCAATTTCAAGGAAATCAACGAGATTACTTTTCAATTACACATTTTAGAGGAGGTTCCATTGTCTAGCGCTGTGTATTATAAAGTAACGCCCCCGGACATATTTTCGCTGCGACACAATTTTGGGGGTGTTACAGATTGGTATCAGAGTACTGGTTATAGAGAAACTAGGTTTCATATTTTACCCTATACTATAACCGTTTTCACAAGCATTGCATCACAACAAGACATTTTCAACATGCCAACACACACATGCTTACTTGCTTACATTACATGTTGGCTAAGTGCCTTACATGGCATACATACATACATATATATATAATATATGATTGCTTCCCTTTTTGCGTATGTCGTACGTTTATTTATATAAGAGTCAAATATATAAATACCAAATATTCTTCAGACATTATGAGTTAGCCACAAAGGTCCTCATTTTTCTTCTTAGACATTTGATTGCACATGGTCCCTCACTTCGCCTCAGACAATGTAGTGTAAACAAAGGACTATAAGAAAATTTTTTATTCGATAACTGTAAATACAATATCGTATTACACCGAGGGCCTGTCATAATTTGTTTACACTGGAATATGTGATGAATCTAAGTAAATACAAGTCTTGTATGGGCGGGACTTGTAAAATTAGGATAGATATATAGTAATTGCTATGTTAAACTAAAACCCTTATAGTCTGTTTACTGGGTTATGAATTAATCTAAGTATTAAAAGTCTTGTATGGCGGGACTTGTAATAGGAAGATTGATATGATAATCGCTATGTTGACTCGTTCATAGAGACCTCTACCTTGTTTACTCTAACCGAGTAATCATTAGCTATCTTGAACTCTATGTCGATCTTCCCTGATAGTTTTACTCCCCGTCTCCGAAACAAGTTTGGAACACTCCTCCCATACTCATTAGAGCACATGCAACGTCATGTCATCCACCCCCTAAAGGGTGTGTGAGAATTCGTATTGCCATCAGAATTATTATTAGGTGATTTATGAATCTCTTTATTTTGAAAGGATTGAGACGCCTCTTCATTTAAATAAATAAATTGTAAATCACTGAACCATAAGTTTATCAATTCATTATTTACATAAATTAGGACGCTTCTTTATGCAAATAATGAATTATAAATGAGTGGGCTTAATGGTATCCAATATGACACGAGTATGAACTCAAACCTGATAATCACCAAAATCCGTTAAAAAGGTCTAGAAACACAATCGTGCCTTACCACTCAGCAGAATCTTAAGGCCTCACTTGAACTACCTTATCTCATTCTTAAGGTATTACCTTTGCCATTACAAATCCTTACAATCATGAACTATTTGTGAAGCTAACCGACTTGTGCACTCTTGAGCTAGTGGATTTGATTCATCCTCAAACTAACAACTGAGAAAAATATTCCATCATCTATCACATAAGCTCTCCCGCGAGCTCCTCCCATTTGTTGACCTTTGTTATGGGGATATTGTTTCTCAAAATGTCATCACTCTCCACATCCCATCACTGTTTGTTATAGTTATTGACGTTATGGTCGCTGTTGTTGGGTCCTAGAGCGGTCCCAGCGTGTACAACTTTATCCAATAGGTAATGCAACCCCCTTAAACCAGATAAAAACCTATCGACGAAACAGATAGTCAAACTATTCATTTCGGGCCCCAGTACGAAGACTTAGGTCGCGATACAACCAGGTACTACCAATTAAGTTGGATACTTAACATCTATAGCCTCGCCGGTATTAATCATCGAACATATACAGATATCAGAAACGAGACTCCCGTCCTGAACATTTAAAACTATATACAAAATACTCACCGACTACAAACACCTTCACATCTCGATGTGTTCACTATTAAGAAGACCTTTCTTCATGACGCGGTTATAACAGTCATAAGATCTGTAATGATATTTTGAGATAACCTATTTGATGATTTAAATAATCCGGTCATACTTAGACCAAAATTTTTGTTGTATAGAGAAGTGTTCGAAACATCTAATTTTGCTGAATAAATTTGTCAGCGTCCGTTTATTTTATAGGGTGAATCATGTGGTTATTACATTGTATATAAATCAATCATAGAATCTCCTTTCATCTTGTGATGCACTTTAGAGAGGACTACGAACATTTTAATCCCGTTGGGATCACGCGTCTATTTACAATTATTAAACAGTGGTAGTGACGTGACCGGTAAATTGATATGCCCTTAGTAACATCCGGCAATTTTCCGAATTTTAATTACTTTTTATACCCTTTGAAACTTTTTGGTCGGACTTTGTATTTGACCGTTTTGACTTTTGGGTCTTTTATTCAACACCCCATTCTTACAAATACAAATTAGTTTTGGTTTACCTTTGATATAAAAGTTCTGAGAAAAAGTTTATTGGACAACCTACATATTTTTATAACAAATTTGCAAATTTTCTTTTGCGACTTATTTTTTCATTTTACATTTTTTTTTCATGCTTTTAAACAAAATTCTTGAACTTGTGTGACACTTTTGTTATTACTTCAAATGTTTAAAGCTAAAAAAGGGTCAATTGAAAATTGTAGATTTGCGGGAAAAAATATATAATTTGATAAAAAAAATTACAACTTGTTAGTAACGAGTCGTTCGATGCCCGCGCTTCGTGGCGGGGCTTTATTGCTTTTCTTTTTATATGTCGTTTTTCGGAAACGTGCTTAATATAATGAAGTTAAATTGATTTCAATAATGAAACATCTTTTACATAGCAGTGGCCTAATTTAGCATTCAAAAAATGTAAGTTGCCCTTATTTAGTTATAACAAGCATAGTTGTTCGCGCGTTGCTGCGATTAGGGGGGGTTATTTTTTATTATTATTTTTTAATTTTTTTTGAATACTTTTAATGCGGTAATTTTTTAATAGTTGTATTATGTAAGTATTAAGGATTTTTTTTTTTAAGCGTTAGCTGTATGGGCCAATTTTTTATGGACTTTTTTAATATTACTTGTATATATGTTTTGAGCTTATCTAACTTCTTAGGCATATGTACACCTATACAGATACCAAACCGACATACAGTTGGACCTGGACATTAAAACGGGCCAAGAGAATAATCATGGGTCAAAAGTAAAAACATATAAAGCTCAATAGCAAAACGATGTCGTATTAATCCAATTATAGTATATATATAGTAATAACTGGACCATACAGTTGGGCTAATGTAAGCCCATTGAATGACCGGAAGCTGTTTTGTCGTTTCCCATGATTATATTGTTAAATTTTTACAAAAATAAAATACTACTGTATTCAACGATACATCAATTATCTTAACTTGTACTATTCATTTCTAAATGTTAAACCCAAACATGTAACAGTGAAAAACTAATAGTAAAAATTTTAAAGTCTATTATCTATGACTTTAAATTGGTAAATTGCGACTGACCCACTGGATCCACTAAGCCCAGGCTTTCTTTTACGATACGTGGGCTACTGGGCTGCCCATTTTATAAAGAATTTAGGTTGTGACAATGTTATATGTCAACGAGGTGGAAAGAGCCCGCGTTGCGGCGGAGGCTAATTTGCTGTGAAGATGTGTAGGTAAATTGTTTTTTGCAATGTTTTGAACCTCAGTTCGACCCGGCCGGTTCAACCGCTAATATGTTGTGAAGATGTGTAGGTAAATTGTTTTTTGCAATGTTTTGAAACCCAGTTCCATCCGGCCGGTTCAACCGGTTCCGGTCAAAAAAATAGGTCAAATTAAATCAGGTTTTATATTTTCGAAACCCGCTTAAACCTGTTGGGTTTGAAGTAACCCGAAGCAACCCGGTCGCGCGTAATTCACGATCCTAAAAATATATCTTACTCCCATCCTACTAATATCGTCTCACTGATTTGATATAATGACATTATAAAATGTAAGGCATTTATATTTATATTTATAACTATCCTATAGAGCGTTATAGGATTTTGTCGTTTTGACAGGCTAATTCTGGCCCAACTTTGTGGTCCACTAAGAATTTGTTAGACTCTATATTTTCAGGTAGGATAACTTAAGTTTGCAAAGAAAGAGTTTCAACCATTAGTGAAAGAAGGCGTGCTAAAATTACCCGAGCAAAATGAGGCTAAACAACCGAGCCTAGGGGTGTTGATCGGTTCGGTTATCGGGTTGTTTGGTTAATTTTTTTAGGTCAACCGGAAAACCGAACCGAACTAGAATTCAACTGAATCGAATCGAAAACCGAAATTGAATTCGGTTCTGTTCTCGGATTGACCCGAAATAGTTAATAAGTACATAGATATTTAGCAAAAAAAATTATTTCAAGCATAAAAAATCTTTTTTATATTAGGATCAAATATATGTGTATATATATATATATATAGAGTTAGGATCAAATGAGAAGTTTTCTTAAAATAAGAAGGATAAGAAGTAACTATAATCGCATATCCGAGATGCACCGACTTAAATTAGATGCATCTCTATAATCTTAGATGCATTATAACGCATTTCAAGCTTTTAATTAGATGCATATACATATATTAGATGCATTTCATGATTTCTCATGTTTTTTGTTCCTCTGCACAGTGCTAAAATCATGAAAATCAATTTGCACCATCTACACATCAAATTAACTTTCGAAACTCGAAATGGTGCATATAAATGAATAGAAATGCATCTAATGCAATTCGTTGCATCTCAAATGTGTGGTTTTAGTCACTTCTCACCACTTCTTATTTTAATATACTTCTCACTGGATCCCTACTCTATATATATATATATATATATATATATATATATATAGAGAGAGAGAGAGAGAGAACCGATTCCGGAAAAATTTATAACCGAAAAAAAAAAAAAACCGATTCCGAACTTTATAACCGAAAAAAACCGATTTCAAAAAAACCGATAAAACCGGAAACCGGTTATTAGAAAACCGGTTTTTTTAAAACCGAGTATTCTAATAATCGAAAAACCGGTTTTAACCGATTTATTGCATCTCGGTAGGTTAACTTTAAAGTGTTTGCAAAGAAAGAGTTTCAACCATTAGTGAAAGAAGGCGTGCTAAAATTACCCGAGTAAAATGAGGCTAAACAACCGAGCCGTTGATCGGTTCGGTTATCGGGTTGTTTGGTTAATTTTTTTTTGGTCAACCGGAAAACCGAACCGAACCAAACTAGAATTCAACTTAATCGAACCGAAAACCGAAATTGAATTCGGTTCGGTTCTCGGGTTGACCCGAAATAGTTAATAATTACATATATATTTAGTAAAAAAAAATTATTTCAGCATAAAAATCTTTTTTAGATTGACTCAAATATATGTGTGGTATTATATTATATAGAGTTAAGGATTAAATGAGAAGTTTCTCTTAAAATAAGAAGGAATAAGAAGTAACTATAATCGCATATCCGAGATGAACCCGACTTAAATTAGATGCATCGCTATAATCTTAGATGCATTATAAAGCATTTCAAGCTTTTAATTATGATGTCTTTATTCTACATATATTAGATGTATTTCATGATATCTCATGTTTTTTGTTCCTCTGCACAGTGCTAAAATCATGAAAATCAATTTGCACCATCTACACATCAAATTAACTTTCGAAACTCAAAATGGTGCATATAAATGAATAGAAATGCATCTAATGCAAATCGTTGCATCTCAAATGTGTGGTTTTAGTCACTTCTTACCACTTATTATTTTAATATACTTCTCACTGGATCCCTACTTATATGTTATAATATATATATATATATATTATATATATATATTATATATATTATATATATATTATAATATATATATTTTATTTTATTTTTTTTTAATTTTTAATATTATATATATATATATATATATATATATATATATATATATATATATGTAAAATATTATGATTATAGTTCATTTGGATACAAAGTTTTTGTGGATGCTAGGGGGACCAATTCCCAATCCACAAACTCATCCCCCCCCCCCCCCCCCCCCCCCCCCCCCCCCCCCCCCCCCCAACCCCTCCCCTTCATCTTCCATTCTTAATCTATGATAGACTTAAACCTTAACAAATTATTTTCAACCTTTTTTTTCAAATCTTAATATCTCTCAAACCGTTAATCGTCAAGCGAAAAAAAATATACCATCACGATGAGCATTTAATTATCTTTCTATAGATATCCACTTTGATATACTTTCGACAAAAAAAAATTTCAAGTTTTTTTCACTTTTTTCACGTTTTTTCACATTTTTTTCACATTTTTTCACGGTTTTTTCACTTTTTTCCACGTTTTTTTTCACGTTTTCTCACTTTGATATACTTTCGACAAAAAAAAATTCCGTTTTTTTTCCCAACCCAGTTTTTGTCGACTTTTTCTCATTAAAAATGCCTGAGAATCATATATGATATTTAGATTTTACGTTAAATTCATATATGATGTTGTGTTAAATCTATATGATTGTGTTATGTCATATATGATGATTAGTGTCTATGTCAGCTTTGATATTTAATTTTAGTGTTAAATTCATTATATTGATATTAGTGTTATATTTTTCATATAGATTTTTTAATGCAAATTTCAACCCCCCAATGGAAAAAAAAAAAAAAGAGGGCGAAAACAACGTGAAAAACGGAAAAACCGAAAAAAAAAAAATACTTTTTTTCGAAAAAAAATCGTGAAAATACGAAAAAAAAAAAGGTGAAAAAAAGTAAAAAAAACGTGAAAAATCTGAAAAAATCTGAAAAAAACGTGGAAAAAAGATGAAAAAGACGTGAAAAAAACGTAAAAAAAAATTTTTTCGAAAGTTATATCAAAGTGGATATCTATTGAAAAGTTAATAAATGCTCGAGTGATGGATATTTTTTTTTACTTAACGATTAACGGTTTAGTGATATTTAAATTTTAAAAAATTGGTGAAAATAATTAATATGCTTTAATCACAAACCATTGATATTTTTTTAGATGGATGGTGTGGATGAGTCCCCTAGTATCCAACCTTTTTTGGGTATTCAATATAACTCTCCTCAATATATATATATATATATATAGAGTAAGGATCAAATAAGAATAAAACTTATAATGAGAATGATAAGAAGAAACCACAACCACACAAATTCAGATGCACCTATAAAATACATGCATCTCCCCTTAAAATTTCTATTTTCCTAATTTAAAATGTGTGCTAGAATCCTTCTTATTTCTTCTATTATATTTCTCTTCTACACTTGATCCCTTCCCTATATATATTTTATTTTATATATATTTATAAAATATATACTATAGATATATTACTATATATATATATATATATATATATATATATATATATATATATATATGAATTCGGTTTTCGGTTCAGATTGACAAACCCATATCCACCCGAGAACCGAATTAGTAGTTCGGTTCGGTTCGGTTTTGGCAAATTCGGTTCGGTTATTTTCGGTTCGGTTTGGTTTCGGTTTTCGGTTTATTCGGTTTTTCTACTCACCCCTAACCAAGGCCAAATGAGTCCATATGTAGACATGTATTATGGTTCTGTTTGCTTCACAAATCTATACTCTAAAGTGTGCCATAAAAACATGGTAAGTGTAATTTTTTAAAGGGATAAAGCCGTAGAATACCAACGAACTTTGCCTAATTTATCGATTTGGTACGTGTACTGAAATAATTATCGATT
>BQNB010162528.1:0-14549 GCA_026074375.1 Tanacetum coccineum | reverse complement strand
GTTTGATTTTTTTTCTTCAATATTACACACGAATTTGATCTTGTTTAACCACAAGAATCAACCACGAATCCACACGTAGGATCCCGTTAACACTTCACTTCATGCAATCGATCATACACGAAATCGAAACTAGAAAGGAGAAAGATTGAGTTGTTTAGAGAGAGAAAGAGGAGAGAGAAATGAGAGAGAAAATAGAAAAGTAGAATATTTAGAAAATTTCAACAACTTGAACAACTTACTTTTCCAAGTGGAAAAGTTTCTTATATACCTCGACACTTAAAAGTGACGCGCGAGATATTTAACTAGGACCCGGGCTCGGGTTTTGCTTAGGATTAAACCCGAAACATATACAATATTAGATTAACTATCGAGCCCGATTCCCGATATTATACTATTACAACATTAACTAATTAAAGACCGAAGCTCCATCGTAGAGTGACCGAACTTCCTTGTTCGACTCAATAAATTGAGGCTAACAATCTCCCCTGAAGTGAGGTCTTGAACACGGGAACGAGCTTCCTTTATTGACTCAATAAAATTGAGGCTAACAAGCCTTAAACAAGGACACTGAGTTACCTCAGACTAGTGTGCCTATACCCTATTTACTAGATGAGGCTGTCCATCAGGAGAGGGGTGACAGTGTGGAAAGGGCTGCTACTAGTGCTACAAGCTTAGAAGCTATGCAGGACAGTAGAAACATTGCTAAGACTCAATCCACGGCAATACCTACTGAGCCAATTGCTTAGGAAACTAGTTCAGATGGTGGTCCCAGGCGCCAAGAGACCATGGGGGTGCCTCTATTCAAACTAGGTTTGAAAGGGAATCTAAATTTTCCTATGATTCACCACTCGGAGGAGGTAATATACCTCGAAGTGATGAGGACAGTATGACACTCTAGGAATTGACGAATTTATGTACAATATTGTCAGACAGGGTTCTAGCTTTGGAAACAGACTTAAGGCAGACAAAGAAGGTATATGGTACTGCTTATACCAAACTTATCATGAAAGTGAAGAAATTGGAGAAAACTGTCAAAACTAGCCAAGCTAGAATAAGAGCAACGATTGTAGACTCAGATGATGACATGGCTTCAGAGGATTCTTCCAAATAGGGGAGGATGATACAAGAAATATATCAAGATGTTAATGTTACTTTGGTTACTCCTACAAAAGTTGATAGTCAAGAAGATCAACCTGAAGATCAGTTAGGAGTTCTGAGTGCAGCTAAAGAACTTGCAGATGCAACTAGAGTTCACACTTATAGTAGAAGAAAAAGAGCAGTTAGTACTGGCAGTGGTGGAGTTAGTACTGCCAGTAGGATAGTTAGTACTGTTGGTATGATTCAACAAGTCAACATCATTATTCCTTCATCAAGTGCAACAAAGGATAAAGGTAAAGCTATTATGACAGAATCTGAGCCTGAGCAAACCACTACAAAGTTGAAACAAGGACAAGAAAGAGTTGGCTATGAAGCAGCTATAAGATTACAAGAACATTTCAATGAAGAAGAAAGTCAGAGGATTACCAAGGATGCAAAAATAGCTCAAAGGCTACAAGAAGAAATTGATGTAGTAGAAAAACAGAGAATGGCTCAAGTACATCAAGTAGCTTAGGGTTTTACAGAGGATGGATGGGAGGAAAATAGTGCAAGAGTTGATGCTGATGAAGAGCTAACTCAAAAACTACAAGTAAAGGAAAGGGATAAGTATAGTGAAGTTGATCAAGCAAGGATGCTTGTAGATCTGATTAATCAAAGAAAGAGATATTTTGCTGCACAAAAAGCTAAAGCAATATCAAACATATAGGAAGTCACACTCTACAAAAATTAAAGAAACTTTCCTTTGATGAAGTCAAGGAGTTATTTGAGACCACAATAAAGAGGGTAAATACTTTAACTCCAATGGAGAGTGATGATACAGTTCTTAAAGTTGTAGCTGGAAGCTCAAAGAGAGATGTTGAACAAGAACTTAATCAAGAAAGTTCATAGAGATAAAAGATAGGAGAAGGCTTAGAACCAGCTGAAGAATCAAGAGATGAACTGTCTCAAGAACAACTACAACAGCTAATGATCATAGTTCCAGAAGAAAGGATGAATGTTGAAGCCCTACAAACAAACTACAATGAGCTTAATCTTCAAAAGAAGAGAAATCTTCTTGTTTTCGAGCATTCTTATCAAAAACTTTTCAAAAGTATGCTAAAAACATATGACTTCTAGGTAAATGTCAGCTTAGAACTCGGTTTTCAAAGAAAGGAAAATGTTCATTTATGTACATTATTCCTCAACAACAGGAAGTTCACATCTTCTCGGTCTTGAGCAATGTCACACAAACATTCAACGTTCTGAATGATCAAGAGAAGTACCAAGGAAATGATGTTTAATAAGATACATTTCAAATCATTTTCCTGTTGCGCACAATTTTTCAAGATATTTTCAAAAGATATATTCAAAATCTTTCAAAATTGTGTGCTCAACACACTCCCATCTCCAAGGTTTCACTCTAATCTATTTTTTAAGGGGAGTATAAATGTTTCAAAGATATTTCTACAAGTGGTTCATTTGCAATGCAACACTAGTTTTCCCTATGCTCGTTCTTTCTACAAGTGGATCAACGTACATTAACTTGTACCAGAAGGGTACCCGCGCGTTGCAGCGGCGGGTACCATGTGATTAAAGCTCAAACGCAAACAAAATAACAATGAAGAACTGATTAACCAGAAATAAACAAAAAGGAAATGATCCGATTCCGGATTGATTCACTCATCTTTTGTGGTTTCGACCGGTCCCCTACGTTCCCTTTCAGGCGGCTTTTATTAGCTAGCCGAACCGGGAGCGACTCCGGTTCCCAAATTAACCGGTTGGTTCGGTCCAATTTTCAAAACCATATGAACCATGAACTTGGCATATAAAGTGTATGAAGCTTTGTGTGTTTCATTAGTTTATATAATATCTATAATAATATGCATTTTTTATTTTAATGGTATTTTAAAAATAATATTAATTAATGTATTTAATTAGTTATATTTGTACCAAATGCTTTATCATGTGTATTGGTTAAATTTAATGTTTAAGAGACATTTAATGATGAAATGTTTGTGCATTTAATGATTATACCATAAGCTTTATAAGTTATATTACTTAAAATTAAGTTTTGTGCATTTAAAAATTGTACTATAAGCTTTGTGAATTGTATTACTTACAAGCATTAATGAAGAGAGATTGTGCAATCTCTGTTATATGTATTATAGATTTTGATTCACTTGTTTAATCAAAAATTACAACCACATATGCAATTTTTGAGGGGGAGAATAGTGATTAAAATGTGATCAATACGGCTTAACTCGAATAAGATCCTTTGAATATAAGTGCGTTCCCATACTCGAATGTGCAAAACTCTTTCATAATATGGTGCATATGTGCAAAACTCTCAATGTGTAATAAATAATTTCTTGAACACGTTGATTGCTTTTTAATGGTTTTATGGATATGATGGTAATACCCAAAGACCGACCAACTGATGATAATCAAAGAGATATAAGGCGATTAAGATTAGGTATTTTTGTTCCATGATCCAGCCAAAACCGGAGGGATCTACCTAGGGACACTCTAATAGATAGATTAGAAGTCCTTAAGTATGAGATCTTAAAAAAGGAGTAAAGTGAGAACGGGAAAAAATGTTATCCAAGGCATGAGTTATCACCGAAACAAACCCAACATGGTAATAATGAGGACGCGTTGGTTTAACATTGAAGGGGTTGAAGAATGAAAAATAAAAGTTATGTAAGGGCGAAAAAAATGAGCCCTCCATACACTTAGGCAGAAACCGGGTCAATGCATAATCTATCGGTAATCACAAAGTTGATTCTGGTATTGAAGATAAGCCATCATGGACCCGCTGATGTAAGGCACAACCCACCCAGCTACTTAGGCTTCTCTCAAAAGAAGTTTGTTTCATTTCTCATGGAGTACAACACGCTTCTATCAACTTTCTCATTCCGAGATCATAGATATTGAAAAGGTGGCAGTCTGCTCCAGCCTTCGATCACCAAATAACAAAAGTGCACTTATAGAGTCTAGAGCCAACTAGATCAATCAACAAATCTCATTAGGACACAATTCCAAATACACTTGTTGTTCATCATCAAGAACACAAGTTGTACAAGAGTCCAACACAAACAAAAATATAATCTGTGTGAATTAATGAGAATTGACGGATGCTTTTTGAAAACATAAAACTTTTGATGTATTTAAAAATCTTTATTTATTAACATGTCGACTGATTTTCAAACAAGTTTTCTTTAGACTTCCAAGAACTTCATTGTTCAATAAGGTCGATCTCATGTCCATTGTGGCAGCCTTAAAAGGGCATCTGGGCATAGGAAAACTGAACACGAATTGACTACTCAATCAGTCAGATAGTAACTAACTGATTCACTCTTATCGTGTTGTCTGCTTTGAGACGTTTTGGTAATGAGAACTAGCAAGTACAGTGAATCTAATGCATACGCGTTATAGGATCTAACACTTTGAGCTGGAAATCCTGTCAAGGAAGTTCTTTGAATCTACCCGATCATAGGTACAGTATCTATACTATAAAACGAGGAGCGGAGGACATAACCGGTGGTTTTGTTGGTTATCACAAACCTTAAAATCGAAAGAATGACATAAAAAAAAAGTAAAAAAAGACATATTCGTCTATAATCTGTTTGTTACTACGAACCTCTTGATGCAGAGGAGGAGGATTTTCATTAGTATCGAATGGATGGCG
Source organism: Tanacetum coccineum (assembly GCA_026074375.1). Lineage (NCBI taxonomy): Eukaryota > Viridiplantae > Streptophyta > Magnoliopsida > Asterales > Asteraceae > Tanacetum > Tanacetum coccineum. The sequence continues at coordinate 9,784 of BQNB010162528.1, read as the reverse complement.
TCGTCTGTCGTCGCGCGTCGTTAACTACCACATTCCAGCAGAAAGAGAAGAGAAAGAATCGTTCAATGCCCACAATTGCTCATACTATAAGCTCAAGGATATATTCGAGGCATCAAGCAATGGACTTCTTGAAGGAAATGAAGAAAGCTCAGAACATATCAAGATTCAGATAAGATTTCACTTCCAACACTTGATAAACAATATCTTCCTCTAAGATTCTAGTTGACGGGAGAGTTGTTAGGTCTTCACGTTGATGTTTTAAAAGTATGGTTTTTTCTTTGTTTTGTCTCGTTTTTTTTCTTATGTCTTGGGATAGGAAGATTGTTTGTTCCAAGTCAAGATGTTTCCAAGAATAGATTATCTCAGGCTTTTAAGATCAACATATCATGATTAAAAGACAAATATATCAAGATAAAGATCAAGATCCAAGATCACAAGCATGCAAAAGGAACTGCAAAGTAATTCCCAAGAGTATAAGGTTCCAAGATCTACGACGTCACAAGAAAGTTTTGAAGGCCATATATATCATATGTGCAATTGATCACCCCGTAGGGGGAGATTGTTTTATCTAGCTCTTCTGTTTTAGTTAAAGTTAGTGCCATGGTCATATTATTCCTAAACCTTGTATAGGCTTTTAATAATTTCCAGGAATTCATTAATACCTCTCCTAGCATGTTAGGAGAGGTTGGTCAGCTCATTTTTACACATAGCATTTGTGTGTTTTTTCATGTGCTCTCCTTTCCTTTTTCTCTCTTTAGTTCCTTTCTCTCCCTAAAATCCTCTTCTCTCTTCTCTTCTCTTCTCTTCTCTTCTCTTCTCTTCTCTTCTCTTCTAATTTTATTTCTTGTGTTTATGTGTGTGAAATATGGTAAGCTAGTCTTACACTGTTCTTCAACAGAAATCAACACACAATCTCGAATTTATCGAGTCAAAGATACTTCCAAAAGTCGATCAATTTCGTTTTGAAAATTATTTTCTTTTGGAGATTTTTCCTCAACTTTTTGTTCCATTGATTCAAAAATATTTAACATTTCCTGTACTTATCCAATAATTTCTTGTTGAAGTTCTTTCAGTCTTTGACAAAGATACTGACATCGGAATTACATCAGTTTTATAAAAGTCTCTTAAAGAATTTTAACTGTCAGACATTCATATCCTTTTTCTATCTTCTAAAAGAATGACATCAATTCGATCCCATAAGTCGTTAATTGCTAAACCTATTTTTTCAAACATTTTTTTAAAATTTTCTCTCTTTTGGCATTTTTAGAATTTGTAAATCCGACATGACTTCATTTGACTCAGAGCATTCATTAGAAGTAGAAGGAAATGACAAATATGTTTGTTTAGCAGAAGGTTCTTTTTGAGGAACAAATATTTCATAAAGAGCATTTAATTTTCCATAATTTAGTTGAATCATTTTGTTTCTCATTTTCAATCGACTTTCTTCCGCATCCTTTAAAGTTTCCTCAGAATCAGGTGAATCAATTTTTAATTTACTACTTTGAATCATTTCACCATGATACATTTTTGGTTGTTCTGCAATGGCTTTCTTAAGATGTTCGTGATTTTGATAACCCCACACAGCTTTGACAAAGGGATCATAAACTTTATTAGGTGTCTTTCCAAGCATGTGAATGGTTTGAATTGATTGACCCATTTTATAAACAATTTGATCATGAGAATTCAGTTTCTCCTCGAGATTAACAATATCTTTAAGATATCGATTTTCTCGTTCTTTGAAAGCCTTTTTAGCTAACTGAGTTTCATGTTGAATTATTATCTTTTCATTTTCAATTTTGGAAAAATCACTTTCAATTTTATCTTTTTCTTTTAAAATTCTCTCAATGGTGTCCTTATCAGCACGTATTTCACGTTCCAACTTTTCACATGTTTCTTTATATTTTGAACATTGAATTGTTTTTTACTCAAATTTTTTGACCCATTCCTTACACGTCTCAAGCTCCTTTTGTAGCAACTCTTTTTGCCTTTTAAGATCATTGTTTAATCGTTTTTTATTTTCAGCTTCTATTTGAACATTATATGCCAAAATTTGAATATCATGATATTCATCATGAGCATTTTAATCATGTTTAGATGTGCCACCATTATTTTCCACATAAGGATCACCAAATATGATATTAGAATCAATTTGATCATCATCAGATGTGTGAATAATAGTTTTACGTTTCACATGATTCGCTTGTTCATGAACCTTGTGTGAAGCATTTACCTCACTGACAGCCTTTGCATCATAGTTTGGCTCAGTCACTGCGTTGTCATCAGCTGGTTGAATTTTTTCCATCATGATTACTGCAGTAGTTAGCTCTTCTAATGTTTCATCTCCATAAGAGTTATCGAGCATGAAATCATTTTCTTCGTACTTGAGGTTGCTTACGGCTATATCTTTCATGGCTAACAACATTTGTTCTCTGAAATATTTTGCATCACGAACTCTTGGTTTTTTACAATCACGAGCATAATGGCCTTTTTCATTGCAGTTATAACGCTGAACATTTTCCTTTCCTGAATTTGACTCAGTTCGTGGAACACGCTAAACAATCTGATTATTTTCATCATTTTTATTTCCTGCATTAAATGTTTGATTCCTATTTTTGTCTCCCCTTACTGTTACCATTTCCACCATATCCTGCATTCTTGGTTTGTATGTCAACTCTACCATCCTGAATCACAACTTGATTTTTTGTGTTTGATGAAGTACGAAGACGATTATTGGTAGGTGTGGAGAACTTTTGAGTGATTGCTCAAGCTAATAACATCATGGCAGTTGTAAGCTTATCTTCTTGAGAATCCCTTGTAACTCCCCTTGATAATCTTCTTCATAATCAACAACTGATGAAGGATGTGTGACATAGTATGGTTGTGGTGAATGTGAATAAGAAGGACTTGCATTAGATTGTGACAAAGAAGCATTTGAATGAGCAATTAGGGCTAATGGATCATGATTCCCGGCAGCTCTCTTTGCTTTGGATGGTTGAACATGTGGTTTGAATTGTATTAATAAATTATACAATTGATCATATGAAACTGTATCTCCTGTTTGGTTGTGACAAACCATGGTAACATATTTGCTCCACTCGGGTTGCAAGCAATTGAGAAACTTGGTGTTTATTGACACTGGAATAGGATGAACATTATTACGATCCATAATATTCACAAGAGTTATCAATCTTTCATACACAGATTCTAGCGATTCTCCTTCCTTTGCTGCAAATTTGTCAAACTCATCCATGAGTCGTGAGTGTCTTACGTGATTAGTAACGTCAGAACCATACATTAACCTTTTAATTCGTTCCCATATTTCTTGAGCAGTTTTACACGCATCCATTGAATTGTAGATATCATTAGGTATTGCATGAAGATAATTCATGACTCTCACATAAGCAATGTATTGCTTTTTGTTTATCTCGATCATTTTGGATAATAGTTTAATTATCTGCTCCCTAGTATCATCTGGATCAGGAATCATTGGCCTCACATAAGGTCCTTTTTCAATTGAACACCACATCCGCTCCCCCTCTTTGAGCTTATTATCCAGAAACCTTATGAACCTACTCTCCCATGGAATATAATTCCCTTTCTTAAGAATTGGAGGTCTTTCATTAGCTCTTGAGTCAGCTAGAGTTTGTTGATTTGAAGCAGACATGTTGTTTCGAATGATTACAATGCAAACATAGATCATTTTAGAGATAAAGTCTTCTAATCGTGAAATCAATAAGCAATAACAACTTTGTTTTGTATTACAACACTTTGAATGATGTAACCTTGAAGATATGAAACCTTGATTTGTTTTTAAAGTCTAAGTAACAAGAAGCTTTTTATACGAAAGCTCAATTTTCAAAATTAGAAGATACGAAACCTCTTTACGAAACCTAACGTTTGTGTTACAAAACTTCTGAAATAGTGTTACGAAACCCAACGTCTGTATTATGAAACCTCTGAATCAGTGTTACGAAACCCATAATATGTGTTATGAAAGCTCTTACACTGAGATACAAAACCTTTCAATATGAAAACTGAATTACGAAACCTTTAATTAGGAAAGCTGTGTTACGAAACCTCTGTTACGAAACCAAGTCTTACGAAACGTCAATGGTATGAAACTGTTTCAAAACTGTAATATGAGACCTCCACTATGAAACCTTCAGTTACGAAACCTTTAGTTAGGAAATTATGTTACGAAACCTCTCATATGAAACCTGTGTTACGAAAGCTTAAAGTACGAAACCAAAACCAATCTCTTGATACGAAACCTCCAGTTACGAAATCACATATATACAAAAGCTCCACAGTCTATGAAAACAAACGTTTACCGAAAGCTCCAATATACGAAACCACCTTTCATAAATTCTAATCTTCCCTTACTTTCGTAAATTCCAAGAAACCTCCTACTTTTGTAAATTCTTAGTTACGAAACTAATAAAAAACCTTTCAATTTGATTTTTAAGCAGTTTAGAGTGATAATATCAATGTTATCTTTTCAAATTAACAAAGTTCTATGTTACGAAAGCTATTGACAGTTTTACGAAAGCTAAGTTGGTTTATGAAACCTAAGAAACACTTACGTATGACAGTTACCGAAAGCTCAACTAAGATACGAAAGCTCAAAAACTGAAATACGAAAGCTATTTCCCGCCTAAAAAACAGTTACCGAAACCTATTTCCTGACTTACGAAAGCTGTCAAATTCAAATTTTTTCGATTAAAATCAAATCTAAACAAGTATTTTCGTAAACTAGATATTAAAGCTACAATTTGATGATTACGAAAGTTATATTTTAGCGTTTTAAGATCAAAAACACACTAGATACCATTTGTTATATGTCATGTTTGCTCTATAGTATCATACGAAAGTTATAGAATTAGAGGAGAGGAGCTAGAGAATATCTTTCATCATTTTTAAAGTTTTCATTCCAAAAGGGAAAATAGATATGGGATGGAGAAGCGAATTACAAAATTAAAAGACTTGTATAAATACCCCTCCTAGATGAGTACTTATACTTATTGCTAACCCTATTCTATTTTCTTAACTTTAGTCAAACCTTGGTCAACTTTACTTAACTTTGACCAAGATAGACTTTATTACATTATAATTACTAATAAAACTATAAAATATACAAAGACCAATTCATTTAATAATAGACACTTTTCTTAAACCTAACAAAAAATATGTGAAGACTGCGTTCTTAAATGGTGAATTAGATGAAGAAATTTATATGCAACAACCCGAGGGGTTTGTCATAAAAGTTCAGGAGCATAAGGTTTATACAGCCTTAAACAAGCTTCAAAGCAATAGCATGAAAAGCTTGATAATACTCTCTTATCAAACGGCTTTCAAATAGACGAATGTGATAAATGTGTTTATGTTAAACAATATAAAAATGCATTCATCATTATTTGTTTATATGTGGATGATATGCCGATTAATGGAACAAATTTGGATGTTATCAACCAAACCAAGAAAATGCTTCATTCTTCATTTGTAATGAAAGACATGGGAGTAGCTGATGTCATTCTTGGTATTATAATTCAAAATAATTCCAATGGATACATCCTTACCCAATCTCATTACATCGAGAATACCCTTAAAAATTTGGGCACTATGATGATAGACTGGTTATAATTCCATATGATCCTAAGGTTCATTTAAAGAAGAACAAAGGACATAGTGTGTCTCACTTACATATACATAAGTTCTAGGAAGCTTGATGTATATATATGAATTGTACATGACCGGATTTGGCATATAGTGCAAGTCGACTTAGTCGATATTAGCATAACCCTGGCAGAGATCATTGAGATGCACTAGTTATGGTGCTTTAATATCTTAAGCATACAATATAGGTTACATTACACAAAATATCTTCCCGTGTTAGAAGGATATTGTGATGCCAATTAGATTTCCAACAATAATGAAGGCAAGTCCACAAGTGCTATGTATTTACACTTGGAGGGGCTGATGTATCAAGGAAATCATCTAAACAAACTGTGAATACCATATCAACTATGGAAGAAGAATTTGTAGCTTTAGATAAAGCTACTAAAGAAGCAGAATGGCTTAAAAGCTTTTAAGAGGGTATTAGTTTGTGGCCAAAACCTGTGACTGTTGTGTGTATACATTGTGATAGCATGGTTGCTCTTACTAGAGCAAAGAATCATATCTATAACGGCAAATCAAGACATATAAGACGCCGCCAGAATACGATAAATGACTTGTTTAGAAATGGAATCATTTCCATCGACTACGTAAAGTCAAAGGAAAATATAGCTGATCCTTTAACAAAAGGCCTTTGTGGAGAACAAGTCATATATATATATATATATATATATATATATATATATATATATATATATATATAGGGGTATGGGCTTAAAGCCAACACAATGAGTGACTACTCGGCGGAAACCTAACCTAGCAAAATTAGAGATCCTATGGTCTAGGTTCAATAGGAAAACTAGTTGAGTAAAACTCAAATGTACTAACACACAGGTATGCCCGTTCCTAAGATGAAGCTTTGTGTGTTTTTCGGTTGATGATTAAGGGTTGAATTTTAATTCTTAATAATGCTAATGGCTTTTATAGTGGAATACTACAGAATATTCTTGATTGGCATTACCTATACGAGATTGATGTGTGGTCGCATCTTTGAGAACCATATGGATAAGTTCTCTAAAATTCTCATTAATAAGGATATGTTCATGACCGAAATGAACACAACTGTAAGAATCTGTCATTGCATAAATATGATATGTGTGATACTCATTGTCTCGATTTACTATACAGCGTGACTAGTTCAAGACATATGTTCACTATCAACAAAGTAGATTCGATAAATACTTACTAGGATAGGTTCAAGTAAAAAAGACACCTAATTTGATTCATGTCATATTACATTTGATGGATATAGAATAATAAGTAACTATTAATTATCTTATTTTCTATTCAAATGTGGGGTTATTGGTGTTTGAATGGAAAATGTAGGGTATTGTTGGAACATATAAATTTTATCCCACATTGTAAAACAATGAAACTTGTATCTCCTTTTAATACATTTTCACCCATGACTAACAAATGAATCAAGTCCTTAGTAATGGGTTTAGTGGTTGGTTTTAGGCTTAGTTTGGATCAATTGGGCTTAATATGTACATAATTAATATGTATATTAAATGGTTAAAAGATGGCCTTGGGGCTCTTGGGTCGAAAATTCTAGATATTATTTTTATATCCAGATTAGGTTTTCGTTATGACTTTTAACTAAACAGATGCAACGTTCCTTTCTTTTTGACAAATATACATATTGGTATTTTGAAGAGTTGCATTGCTTGGTGATACCTTTTCAAGCACTATATACATGATTGCATAATCCATCGTGAAGAACAATTCAGATTCGTCAGATTCAAGTATTTATTCTTAAATTGATTGTTCCTCAAAACAATCGCATTAATTCGGTCGAAATTTTGTTTTAGGAAACTACTAATAGCAGGCCTCAATCACGTTGTTGTAATTTGAGATATTTATATTATATACACTTGTATTACGATTTATAAATTCCTAACAATTTAATGCTTTAATTTTGATTGCATGCATGCGTGATAAACAATGTTGTGGGTTTAAAGGTTAAAAGGGGTTTTAAAGGTTAAACGCTAAAATCTTTTAAAAGAATTTAAATTGGTTAAAATGTTTTAAATTAATTCCATCATAATTGATATGTATGTATTGCTTACGACACATTTATAATAAGTTACTTATTAAATTTTAGTCATGTTATCTAATTGTAATGCAGATATCATTTCTAACTTTGTGACATGGTCCAAACCTAGCTCAAATTTGCGGCATGAATGGAGTATTGAAAATGGTGCAGACCTTGCTTAACGTATCATCGACTTCTGATTAGAGGACTAAACTGTACGAATGGTTAGACTAGAGCTCAGCGCAAAGATATGACATCGTGCCATGAATATCTATATTATAAGTCCTATAAAGATCTAAGAGTTGTATAGTTGATACAATTATGTAAAATAATGAAACTTTACGTAACATATTGTAAAATTCGCAATGTATTCATAATGAAAAGTTACATTTAAATAAACTTAACCTTCCTCTCATGAATCCCCTCCATCCTCCACCCCTTGTATTATGAAGTATTAGGATGTATTATGACATATTACGGATCTTTTCTTTCTTCCTCCCACCCTTTTTCATTCCTTCATTCGACATCATCTTCTATCTTCCTTCCATCAATCAACCTGCAACTTTACCTCATTTCTCCTTCCATACATTTGAAATTTTTTTATCATTATTTACCAACTTTTTCTTCCCATCTTATTAATCTTCTTCGCATGATTTATTTTTGTAATCTAAAATTTGGAGATCTTTGTCGAACAAATTGAGTTTTACATAAAAAAAAAATTGTAAGTTGTGTTTTATGAATTATATAAATTGATATTTCTGCAAAGTATGCAAGTAAAGTCGGTACTTTTTGCGTTTTATAAAATTTACGAATACAATACGACGTTATATGAGATAATGGCAATATTAAGATTTTTAAATGTGGGTTTAAAAAAATGCAAATTTCCCAAACATAACAGTTGGTAAAAAAAATGCAAAAATGCAAATTTGCCACTCATACTTTTATATTAAATCCATTGCATAACTTTTTGTCCAATTTAATCCTCTTAAAGCGAATGATCCAATAGCAATGAACATCATTGATGATACGATTTTAATGTTTGTTTTTGTGTTCATCAGAACTCACATTAAAAATACACAAAATTAATATTAGTGATGGCAAAAAAACCCGAACCCAATGGGGAAATTCAAAACCCGAAGTTTTTGGGGCAGGGCGGGGCATGCTTATCGGGTTACGGGGTGGGTTTCGGGGCATTAACGGGGATTCTTATCGGGTTCGGGGCGACGACGGGGCATAACATCCCCAACCCGCCCCGCCCCGAAACTATACATACATATCGATATATTATTTTCATATATTGTTATGTTAGTATTTACGTAATAAACCAATATTATCAAATTTTTGTAGTATTATATCTTTGCAAGATTGCAAGTTGTGATTAATAAAAACTTTTTTGTGTAATGTTTTTAAAAGAAGTTTTGATTTTTTTAACGTGGTTATAATTATTTATGTATAATTTCTTGAAAACTTATGAACGCTACTAATTAATATATTATTAGTGGGTTCTTGATTATTCATATTATTGCATGTAATCACATTTGTAAAAATATGGCATAAAAATAATAATAAACGGAGAACAGCGTGTATTTGGTGAAGCAATGCGCTCGTAAAGTCACCCCGATAAGATCTCCAACGAGGATCGGAGCGGGTTTGGGGGAGCATCTCGCCCCAATAGAGCGCCCCGATAAGATCCCCATTGGGGATCGGGGCGGGTTTGGGGCGTGGTTTGCTAATCGGGTTTGGGGATGGAGAGTGGTCGCCCCGCCCCAAACCCACCCCATTGCCATTCCTAGTCCTGACGCCGTCGCTGAATCTCTGACGCCGTCACCATGAATGTCATGACGCCGTCGATTTATGGTTGCGACGTCGTCTCCAGGCTCTGAATGAATAATTCATCATGGTTCTTGGTGTAGAGTCGTAGTCTTGTTCGTTTCTTCTTCAAATGAGCCCAAGTCACGTGTATTTCCTCCAAATGTCATCCAAGTGCTAAAAACTTTAAAACAAACGATTAAGCACATAATCTGGGCATGTTTGCATGATTTAAGGGGTTAAATGACCCTGAAATAGTATATAAAA
>BQNB010162527.1:0-14549 GCA_026074375.1 Tanacetum coccineum | reverse complement strand
ATGGCAATATATAATTGCCCACATTGCCCGTATTGATGTTCTAACCCGCAACATCCCTAATCCGACATGGTATACGTTCGTTTGCCTAGTGATAGCTAATCACCCAAACGGGGATGTCAAACCCAATAGATCTATTTATAACATCCGCGCTTACTGAGACCAATCCAATTGGTTATACCATAATTAACAGTTCATGATAATAGGCTCATTGGGTTATCGCTACTTAGGCAACACGTAATCAATATAAAATATTATCAACTTGTGTCCAGTTATAAAACAAATGCATGTTTTCCACCCCAAAACTTATAAAGCAAAACCATGTAAAACGTGGGGCTATGAACTCATCTTAAGTTACTGATAATCCAAATATCACAAATAATGCGTCACGTAAATGATCGAATGCAACCTAATCCAATATAGGTCGTATAAGTAATTTAAAAATCGTTGTTATAGAGTGAAAACGTTTATAATTATCGTTTTAGTAAAACTAGCATAACTTTCCTGTTTTAAACCCGTTTCTCGCGTTTCGTACGTCAACGTCTTCGTATTAAGATGATATATAAAAATATTTCATTTTTATATTTTATAACCTTCTGATGAACAGTACTTTTACTGTTCATAGTTTATAAAATTACTTTTATAAACTTTAATTATCGTAAACGTCGTATTTTATTCGTTTTAGCTCCATTTTTAGTAATTCTTTCGAGCACGTTCTCGTAATTGAAAGTTCTATTTATTTATGAGGTTTACAAAATTAAATGTTTCTGTCATGAACAGTAAATTTTATAAAAATAGTTTTATAAAAGTATTTTTATACATTTTAAGTATATAAACTCGCGTAATTCATAACTTCTTCGTTTTTAATCGAAAAATTACGTTTCTTATTGTTTTGGAATCCTAAAAATATGTGTGATTTAATAAAAATATCAAAACTTCTGTTTGTAGAATTTTTATAATAAGTTTTTATAAAAATTCTTCTATAACTCCGGTTATTATCGTAAAACTCGTAAACTACGTATCTTTTTTGTTATTAATCCGTTTTTTGAGTTTCTAACCTTTTTGGAATCGTCATGAGGTGTACTATCTTTATAAAATGTCAAACCTACTGTCTTGAATTCGAAATCAAACAGCCCTTTTGAAATCCATTTGTATACTTATTTATATAACACTTATAAATCCATTTTAACATGATATTACCAACATCATAGCATATGTAAAAGTGTAAATCACAATCAGAAAAAAAAACAAAAAAAAAAAAAAAAATTCCACAATCACATAACAATTCATTTTACATGTTTAAAATGCATAATGGTGATTTTGCTATATAAACATCAAATACACATATATTCATGAAATAAAAGTTAAGGGCTCTTAGTTAACCTTATGATGATGTATGATAATGAGAAATATGATCTAAACCCTTGTCTAGATACAAAACCAAAGCTTGCACCCTTTAAAACCCTAGATTTCTAAAGAAATCCTAACCTTGTAAATACTTGCTTACACCTTGCAAACCATTACAACCCTTCAAAACATTTTAAGACATCTTTAATATGATGTAGTATGTGTTAATTGGTTTGTAGAAAAATTTGGTATGGATTTTGTAAGAGGTGATTTTGAGCCGTGGTTATAAAGGGAAAAACGAGAGTAATTTTCTTTTTCACCTAAGGAAATGATACGTATGTTTATCTCTTGTTACTTTGTTAGTATAAAGCCTATGACTAGTCAAAGAGAACACCTAGAGGGGTCTTAGGAGGTCTTCTGGCTTTGTCTTTGGTCAAAGTTTAAGAAAAATGGGTAGATGTTCCCGTAATAGTGTGAGAACATCCAGAAAAAGAGGTGGAGGGGGGGGAGGGGGGGAGGGGAGGGGGGGGGGGGACGGGGGGTAGTTGGGGTTGGAGAGAGTAATTAGTCTTTGGTATACTGAGGCGTCCATATGGCCGGCCTTATAGAGGTATATTATGATATATTTTGGAGTGGGGGTAGGGGGAGTTGATTGGTGGTGGTAGGATTAAATGTGGGTATTTGGTGAGAGAGTTATGTGGGGTGGGAAGGTTTGGAATTTTAGGTTTGTTTAAGAGATAAGTAATTTTATTTTACCGCAAAAAATAAATAGACAATGAACAAAGTTAATAATTATCCCAAAAAATTACTTAACGACTTGCTTGATGTAAACATTTTAATTGTTTGATCCCGTTTACATAGAACATAATTTTTACGTTACGTGATGAACTTAACTTTTACATTTTAAAAGCAAACGCTACAATTTTAAAAGTACATAGTGAATTTATTCACGATGTCAATGACCCTAAAAACGTTTATAGTCCTCCCACCTCATTAAGTACCCTTGGCCTCAAGGATTAAAGATGGCGGCACTTGACGACGATGCGGTCTTTGAGAAGAGATGTGGGTATTTCTTCCGGAATTGATCCTCGCGTTCCCATGTAAACTCAGGACCTCGCTTGGAGTTCCATCGAACCTTGACTAATGGGATTTGGCTTTGCTTCAACCGTTTAACTTCACGGTCCACGATTTCTACTGGCTCCTTGACAAAATGAAGCTTGTCATCCACATGAAGTCCATCCAACGGAACGGCTAATGGTTCGTCGGCATGACACTTTTTCAGGTTTGATACATGAAATGTATTGTGAACCCTACTCAGCTCTTCAGGAAGCTTGAGCTTGTAAGCAACGTCTCCAACCTTTTCCATCACCTTGGATGGTCCAACATACCTGGGGTTTAGCTTCCCCCGTTTGCCAAAGCGTACTTCTCCTTTCTAAGGTGATACCTTCAACATGACTCGGTCGCCAACTTGAAATTCTAAAGGCTTACGCCTCTCATTGGTGTAACTCCTTTGGCGAGCAAGTTTGATAGCAGATTGTCCTAGGACGACTAGTGATGTGTATCAACTTCTTAGCTTAGGGTTTGGTATAAGATGACGTCGACTTTATTGTAAGATGGTATAAGAGTTTACTTAGTTATTATGATTGTTAGTTTGGTTCCTTGTGATAGGTATGTTTTATGAATACGCACTCAGAACTTGATATAAATAGGAAATTATTTCTTGACAAGAAGTTTTAAGGTGACTACTCTCAGCATGGCATGGTCCTTCCTGAATTATACATAGTTGATCAGGCCATGTATAATTGAGGACTAACGATGCATTGCTCATTTTCGTCAAAATAGCGTTATGATTTTAGAATGGCTTCTATGAATAATTAAAGAATTGGAGGAGATTGGCAGAAATTTCACAATTCATAGACTTGATAGATAATTTGAAATTGTTCGTACAACGGAAATTTAAGAGAAACACAACGAGAACTCCTAAGGAGATAAAGTCTAAGATAGTTCAAACTTAGGATTTATTAGGCAAAACGAGACAACTTTCTCTTTTAAGCTTCGATCTCATCTTCAATGTTGTTAGGGTCTTGATCGGTTTCTCCTCCTCCTAAGGCATACACCATTCCACGTGCTTTGGTACCTTCAGCTTGGTTTCCATGGTTTTGATTCTTCAATTCTGGGCAATCACTCCTGTAGTGCCCTTGATTTCCACATTCATAGCAAGTTAGGTTTCTTTGATTCCTAGCGGCAGCAGGATTCCTACAATCCCGGGTCATGTGGCCAACCTTCTTGCAATTCCCGCACTTTACAGTACATGGCCCATTGTGGTGCAGCTTGCACCTGTTGCACAATGGAAGAGTTCCAGCATACTCCTTCCTTTCACCAGTCCCAGCGGCGTAAGCTCGAGCCACATTTTGTCTCTTGGGAGATTGTTGTTGAGCTTGATTGTTGTTATCAAGTTTCCTCTTATTCTCAGCTTGACGTTCAGCAAGCGTGCTAATCTTTTTGTCCATCAACTCTGTTGCCATTTCAGTAGCTTCCTGCATGGTTTTTGGTTTTGACGCCACAACACTTCCGTGAATCATGTCGGGCAACCCACCGACATACCTTTCAACTTTGTCAGACTCTTCAGGAAACATTCGAACACACAGCAATGCTAGTTCCTAGAAACGTTGGTTGTACCCTATTACGTCGGTACCTTTTACTTTCAAATTCCACAACTCAGCCTCAAGCTTCTTCATCTCGTTCCTTGGACAGTACTTGTCGGTCATTTTCTTTTTCAGTTATGTCCAAGTCATTGCATATGCAACATCATGACCAACAATCCAAACATAGGAATTCCACCACGTCAGAGCACCTGCTAAAAGAGTACAAGTGGAAAACTTGATCTGATTCTCCACAAAGCAGTGGCTTATGCGAAACACAGTCTCCATCCTTTTAAACCATTGAGTTAGTTCGACAACTCCCTCGGTGCCTTTGAAATATAGAGGTTGGCACTTCATGAAGTATTGGTAAGAGCATTCTCGAGCAACACGTTTAGTCCTTCTGACACCCGTTCCCGAAGTATGGCTGTCATCGCCATTCCTGTTTGCATCACGTGCTGCCAGTGCAGCAGTAACGCCTTGGTCAATCATTGCCTGAAGCTGGGCATTAGTGACAGATGTGGTGGTGGTTGTTGTTGCTAGTGTGGTTCTGGTTCTGGGTGCTTTCCCTGGAGGCATTATCTTCAAAATCAGAAGAGTAATAAGATTAGATTAGTTTAGTTATCTTCGTCGCGCTCCAAAAATAGAGTGTTGTGAGATGATGTATGGTAAATATGAATGTGCGCTCATGGCATAAATGAACGATGGTAAGATATCATACTTGATAGCTTAATGTTTATGTAGCGCTTAGGACCTACGAGCTTATAGTGCTACCTTGCCTAAAGGAATGTTCCCCTATTTATATAAATAACCCTTATATAAATAATTGTAGAGTATGCGAAAGAATGCAAACTCATCTTTGCATATATATGTAAGGCCCTTATAGTAATGTACGTACTATAATATAAACACGTATATGAATCATGTAAGCATCTAGTAAGACCAACTAATGCAAACAACTAGTGTATGTGTGTCCCGTGAAAAACCCCTTTGTATGAATGCAATGTTTGAAAACGGTTATAGTCCAGCAAAACATTTGACCTGGTTCTCTATAACCTTGGCTCTGATTACCAATCTGTAACACCCCCAAAAATGGGTCGCAGCGGAATATGGGTTTGGGAGCGTTACTTCATAGATCAACAACACAAGATATATAAGAACGACTTTTAAAAGTGTCATTTAAAACCGATACATTGGATTTAGCAAAATGTTTGTTACAAAAGCCCGAAGCTTTACTTGTTCATTGTTAAATTATACAAAGATTCCAGTTCATAATAAATGTTCCTCCAAAATGTAATGCAACCAAATCTTTAATGCAAATGACTTCCAAAATAACGACCACCAATGTATCCCTTATCTTGTACCTCATTGATCTCCTGAGAAAACATGCTTTAAAACGTCAACAATAATGTTGGTGAATTCATAGGTTTGTAAATTGTATGAGTGTAGGACCGCAATTGTTTAGAGTGTGTATTGCATGGTATACAATATCCAAAACAGTAAAGTAATGCATGGTAAAAGCAATAATCAAAACAGTACGGTATTGCATGGTAAAACATGATCCAAATCACAAGTATTGCATGGTATATAATATTTAAAACAGTAAGTATTGCATGGTATACAATATCCAAAACAGTAAGTATTGCATGGTATGCAATATCCAAAACAGTAAGTATTTCAAAGTTACTTGTGTCCAATTGTAAAACAAAGCATGTTCTCACCCCAAAAGCTTGTAAAACAAAATCATGTAAAACGTGGGGCTATGAACTCACCTCAGTAGTGAAGTGAATGAGTAATAATCGAGTAAGTGAAATAACGAGTCACGGACGAATCCGAAGCAACCTAAAACAAACAAAGGTCGATAAGTACTATGCAATTGATAACTAATATCGTACACAATCCAAATAGCCACATCACCATCTTGTTGTAAATTAAAAAACGTTAGTTAAAAAGCGAAACGATTATATTATCGTTTTAGAAAAACTAGCATAACTTCCCCGTTTTAAACCCTTTCTCGCTTTTTTTTCTTCTTCTTTTTTTGTTTTTTTTTTTTTGCTTTTCTTTTTTTTTTTTTTTTTTTCTTGTGTTGTTCGTCGCGTTTCTTACGTCCACGTCTTAAGATGATATATAAAAATATTACATTTTTATATTTTATAACCTTATGATGAACAGTACTTTTACTGTTCATGACGTTTTATAAATTTACTTTTATAAATTTAATTGTCGTAAAACCCGTAAATGCAACAACTTATTCGTTTTCATATCTTCGATTTTTTAGCGATTCCTTCGTGCATGTCTTCGTCATTAAAATTATCACATTTTTATAAAGTGGGTTCTGCTGATGATCAGTAATTTTTACTGTTCATGGTTTATAAAATTACTTTTAAAAACTTTAATTATCATAAACGTCGTATTTTATTCGTTTTAGCTCCGTTTTAGTAATTCCATATCGAGCCTTTCACAAATTGAAAGGTTCAATTTATTGTATGAGGTTACATATAATAATGTTTCTGTCATGAACAGTAACTTTTATAAAAATGGTTTTATAAAAAGTATTTTTATACATTTTAAGTATATAAACTCGCGTAATTCATAACTTCTTCGTTTTTAATCAAAAAATTACGTTTCTTATTGTTTTGGAATCCTAAAAATATGTACAATCTGTGAAAAATACTAAACTTTCTGTTTTAGAAGTATTTTATAACTGGCTTTTATAAAGTTTATTTTATAAACCGGTATTAACGTAAATCGTGTTTTTATCGTATCTTTTTCGTTATTAATCCGTTTTTCGAGTTTCTTACTTTTTTGGAATCGTCATGAGACGTATTATTTTTATAAAAGGTCAAACCCACTATTAGAAATTTGAAATCCAACAGCCCCTTTTTGTTCAATATGTATACTTTTATATAAAGCTTGTTTTATGTACTTTTTCAACAAATCAAAATACCACAAATCTTTTATAATCATATATATCATATGTCTTACATATATTAGTGTCCATAGGTCCATCATTGTCCAAATGTTCAAGATCACAAGATTAACTAGTCATTAACATCACTTGAAAACATAAACTTTCTTTAAGTAACTTTTAACTACAAGTTTATACTTGAACTTTTTATACTTAAACCAAGAGTGTACATCACTTATAAATCCATTTTAACATGATATTACCAACATCATAGCATATGTAAAAGTGTACAAATCTACAATCACAAGTAAAAATCCTTTTTACATGTTCAAAAGTGTCCTAATGGTGATTTTTCTATATAAACATCATATACACATATAATCATGAAAAAGAAAAATTAAGGGCTCTTAGTTAACCTTATGATGATGTATGATGATGAGAAATATGATCTAAACCCTGTATAGATCTCTTTTTCTCTATGCCCTAGGACCTCCTTTTATACAGCAAGGAGTCCTAGTGGGCTTACAATACTTTCCTAAGTATTTAGTCAAACATATTGAATACAATGACTAAGTATTTAATATTTTCCTAAACATGTAGTCAAATGTATTAAATACTTTCTCATAAATCTTCTCAATCATCATATAATCTCTTCAATCAGCATTAACTTCAGTTGAAATCTTCTAATCAGCATATAATCTCTTTAATCAGCATTAACATCAGTTGAAATCTTATAATCATCATATAATCTATTCAATCAGCATTAACAATATTCACTAGCAGCATTAACATTGGTTGAGCAGCATCAATATTACTCTAACAGTAGTAACTAACACTAGCAGTAGTAACTTTTGTGCTAGTAGTACTAACTGATTAGTACTGGCAGTTTCCAACACTTAGCATATTTCCATGTATCTTGAGTAGTACTAAATTATGCTTGGCAGTACAAAGTATGAAGACTTTAATTCCCAACAATCATCCCTTAAACTTGATATTCATCAAGTTTCTTTATTAAAGGCTTCTTGATCCCAACAATCCTCCCCTAAACTTGATGTTCATCTTCTGAATCTCCAAGTTTCTTGATAAGAAGCTTTATCTTCACTAGGAGGATGTATCTAAACACTTCTTGTATTGTGACTTGTCATTTTCTTGTGTCAACTCTGCTCCTGCTCTCTTTTCATCATCAAATTGATCTTGCAATTTCATAGCTTCTTTATAACCAAGTCTTTCTTGCTCTTGTTACCTTTTTGTCTTCAGGGCTATTTAACCTCACTGAATCTTCCAATTCTGTTTCTGGGTTGCCCTGCAAATAAGAAAATCAGACCTTCTTGGGAACCCAAGCCATTACAGACCTGGATCTTCCTTTTGCATCAACATAATCATATCTCTTCAAAGTGATTGATGCACTATTAGGTTTGACAGATCTCCAAACCCAACATGCTGATGCTTTAACAGCATTAACCCGATTCGTCCTAACAGCATTAAGATAACTTTGTCTAGCAGTATTAAGTGAAATTGGGCCAGACCTAGTTAAGATTTTTCTTGGAACCATGTGTCTTTTTGGATTGGGGTGAGTAATTCTTGGAGAATTTTGATGGTTCACCCTTCTTGCATTATTCCACACTGGTTTTTCCTCCCTTTGACCATTTAGCTGTCTCTTTTGTTTACATGTATACTGGAGGTGATCAAAACTTCCACAGACATAGCAGGCTTTATTGTGCATCACAAAATCATTTCCTAGTTGTTGGGACTTTTGATTATTCCAGTTTCTTTGATTTCCCCTAGGTTTTTGTGACCTGTACATTTCAGCATACTTAACTGGTTTCCTAACTGGTTTTTCTTGTTGTTTAGATTTAACAAATTCTATCTTAGCAATAGTAGGAAAAACAATTTTCTTTTTTGATTTATCATCTGACACCAACTTCTCAATCAATAGGGCATCATTAGATTTCCTAACCTCATTAAAAATATCTTTACTAGCACTCTTACTAGTCTTAGGTCTATAGCCTTCAAACTCAGGCTCTTGGAACTCCTCTAGACCAGAATTGGACAAATCAATCTTTGGGGGAGAAAAGAATCCTGTATGGGGAGGTGGAACAACATTATAGCTTACAAACCCCACACCTTTTCTACTCTTATCAATTATTTGACTCCCTAATAATTGGTCTAGACTCTTAGAAGCATTTTCAAAATTTTCAATTTTAAGCTGATAGCTTTCCTTTTCTAGCTTAACCTTTTCTAACTCACTTTTAAGCCAACTGATATCTGAGTCTTTGAATGAGACATCTCTTTTTAGAACATCAATTTTATCACTAAAAATAACTTCATTCTTTCTGTAAAAGACAAGTTGCTTTTCTACAGATGCTAACCCTCTTTTATAATTAGCTAAATTGAGATTTGTTAAACTCTGTTCTTAAATCATCATATTGTTTTTTAAGAGTTTCATGGTTTTTCAGACAAGTTTTTGAACAAGTTTTTACCTCAGAGTCTGAAAGAGCCATAGGAGCCATCTCTTCCTTGTGAATAAAGAATTCTTCTTGATAGTTTCTTCTAGATCAAAGTTTCAGAACACAAGCTTTGATACCACTTGTTGATCCCAAGTTTCTTCCATATTTATAGTCCTTCTAGAGCTGTCTTGATTTTTGTTTCTGCTATCTTGGTTCCTAGGTCCTTTGTATTCCCTTGTAAAGTGTCCCGTCTTGTGGCAGTTGAAACACTCCACCTTGGATTTGCCATATCCAGTTGTGTCACTCCCACTGATAGTGATCTTTCTACCAGTTTTTTGGAAAAACCTTCTTGTCCTCATGCTCAACAATGCTAACTGCCATTTCAAATCTATCTCTTCTATGTCATCTTCATGGATTTGTTCAAGGTCCTCATATACAAGTTGAGACCCATTTGGTTGACTGGCCAAAATGGATAAACAGTGTTATCACTTAAGTTAGCAAGTAATGGGGGTGTGTGTTGGGTGTGTGTGTTGTGTGTTGGTTGTTTGTGTGTGTGTGTGGTGTTAAAAAAAAAAAAAAAAAAAAAAATATTATAAATATAATATATATAAATTTTGGGGGGGGGGGGGGGGGGGGGGGGGGGGGGGGGGGGGGGGGGGGGGGGGGGGGGGGGGGGGTTTTGGGGGGGGGGGGGGGGGGGGGGGGGGGGGGGGGTTAGTTGATACGAGCAGTGCTTGACGTAAGTGCGAGCAGGGCTGACTGTAGTGTTACAGTACTAACTCCATAAGCAGTATTAACTTCATTAGTACTGCTAGGGGATGACACAAAAGCCATATTATGAGAACTTGAGCTTGAGCTTGCAGTTCCTTTAACCTCTTGTTCAACAATCTTGAAATTGTTGTAGAGATCATCAAAGCTCATTGTGTCTAGATCAGGTTTATTTCTCCAGACCACAACATGAGTATTCCACTCAGAAGGCAGACTTCTCAAAAATTTCAAATTGAGATCTTCTTGTGAAATATTTTCACCCAAGATAGCCAGCTGACTTATAATCTTCTAAAGCCTGTTAAAAATAAAGTCAAGAGACTCTGTTCTTAGAGCACTAAAGTTTTCATACATTTGTTTTAGAAAAGTCTTTTGAGTCTTCTTTGTGGCTTCATTACCACCAAATCTTGTTTGTATAGCAGCAAACAAGGTCTTAGCATCCTTATACTGATTAAATGTCATTAGATTTTCATTAGGAAGTGCCACCAGTAACATACTTCTTGCCTTCACATCATTCTTATTTTGATCCTTTTCTTTATAGTTTACAGAGCATGGTATTATGAAGGTTGAGGTACGCATCAGCATTTTTATAGTTTGAGCTACAAGTTTATTGACGAGTTTTCCATTCTCTAGGTACATCGCCAGAGCATAGTCTTGTACTTGAAAGTATTGCTCAATCCTTAGCATCCACATATCATATTCACCCTGTTTAAGAATGGGCAACTTTGCAGTAGTATTGGTTTATGCAGTTTCTAGATCCATCTCTTCCTTGTGAGTAAAGAGTTCTTCTTGTTAGTTTCTTCTATATCAAAGTTTCAGAACACAAGCTCTGATACCACTTGTTGATCCCAACTTAAGATCGATTCCTTAGCTTGTAAAGGCTAAGTTACTTTGGATAAATCCAAAACAACTACGGTAGAAACTTTGTGAATACTAAAGAGTATGCGGAATCTACTCTTTAATACTTAGAAGAATATTAATGAAACAGTAAACTGTATAAACAATGATATCACTAAAAAGCTCCAATATCAATAATATGAGTACTCTGTGTAGTATTAGGGTTTACAACCTTGAAGCTATATATCAAAATGTATGAATGTGTGTGAATATTGGTTACATTGAACTCTATAACCTAGGACCTCCTTTTATACTTCAAGGAGTCCTAACAGGCTTACAATATTTTCCTAAGTTATCATGATCTTCTAAACAAATAACTTATACGTATCTTTTACAAAAATATCTCATACTTATCCCGTAAGTAATCTTGATAAACAATCTTCATCTTTATCCTTCTAACAGTAGAAACTTTTCTAGCAGTTGTAAGCAGCAATATTAACTTTTATTCCAGCAGCACTAACTGTATACAAGCAGTAGTAACTACTTAGAATTTTATCTCATTCTTCATTAGAATTACAAGAGTTACACTAGCATACTAACTTTTTGCTAACAGTTTGTAACTTAACCTTAACAATATTAATCTAAGATCATACCATGAAGCCTTTTGATCCATCCAATAGAAGATTTTTGAAACTCTGTATGAAAGTTAGGAAAAGCTAAATAGGATAACCAAGACCCAGTAGAGGACTGTAGATTTAATTTTATAATGAGTTTTTGAAGACAATGTTTGAACACATGTTGGAAGATCAAGTATGGAAGAACAACAGATTACAGAGTGTGGATTGGAAGCTGTATGACTTCGTGTGGAGTTTCATTCCTTAAGGATGCAACATATGCACCATTCCACATGCGGTCGAAAAAGAGATATCCTCATTTTTTCTTACACCGCAAAAAATTACTAATTGTTAAACAAGAAGCTTGATCAATGTGATCCATGTCCGTGAAATGGCCATATCAGCTCTTTTCTTAAACTACGTCACAAAACAACTTAAAATCAATGACAGGTGTTTTGGAAGATACTTTTGGTGATTAATGAAGCTTTCAATAAAAACTTGAGATTTGAAGAAGAATAGCAAGTTAGGGGAGGATTTGTTGGGATAAAAGACTTATTTATATTTTAAAAGTTAAATTGCAGCTCCAGTTTATGCTACGTGTGTATAAGTTACTGCTGCTCAGTGATTAAGACTGAGAGCTGAAATAGTTTCTACTATCAAGAGAAAGGATAAAGATAAAGAAAGGATAAAGATTGTTTGGAATCAGATTACTTTACAGTGATAAGTATGATTTCTTTTATAGAATTAGAGTCATAGAGAATATTCTAAGTCTTAGGAATATATTGTAAATCGACAAGGACTCCTTGGTGTATAAAAGGAGGTCCTAGGATATAGAGTTTAATATGTTGTTTATGATTTGATAAGTGTTATTCATAGCTTCAAGGTTTTGTAACCCTAATACTAGGAGAGTATTCATATTATTCTTAATAATATTAGAGCTTTTATTGTTTGTTAAATTGTGATCTTGTGTAAAACTCTTTAAACTTGGTATAAAAGTTCTTTTTTGACTTAGGGGTATTCCAAACCGATAACAAATGATGGAATGAGAAGCACGTTACCTAACCTACGAGCTGCACCATTTTGACTCATTATGCCCCATTTAGCACGTACGTGGTCTCATATTGCATACCTAAATTTTTTTAACTAAGAATGGTAAGTCTATAAAGCTTAGTGAGATAATGTAGTTGTACTCAATGTATGTTGAATATAAACATCATATTGTCACAAACATCCCCAGTTGAGTATATGTCATTGCCATTCCATTGAGTATGATGCGGGTTGCTTCTGCTTCTGCATCAAGTATTTTCTTTGTAAGACGGTTTCATAAATTTCCTTCCCAAATCTTTATTCTTGTGTAGCATTATCTCCTTCAGCAGGCGTGTCAGAAATTGGGACTTATTTGAGTTCATATGGACCATCGAAGATGCATTGTTTTATGAGTTTGCCATTTGGTTTTAAGTCAATGTATCTCATGATACGGGATTGTCATTGCGCATAACTACCGGAGCAAGCATTGGTGGACTATCCTTGGAACCCGCTTCCATGATGTCGTTATGCATTGCACTTGTGATACTAGTATTGGTAGACATTGTGATGAATGATGATTGAAGTGATATGTGAAATTATTTGAGGATCTTCAGGATCTTAAGAAGATAAAGTAGTGATTTGTGATTGATGATTTGTTGTTGTGTTGATTGATTTGTTTGTTATTCGTGTTTAGGACAAGCTGATAGAAGATTTGTAAGTTGTATTAGTGAAATAGAATGAACTATGAAGTTATCTTGCCTTTTGAAACAGTGGACTATTTCGCCTTGAAAGACTATCTCGCCAAATAAGAAATTCAATCCTATTTCGGCTTGAGTTATCTCGTTGTTGACCAATGGTCAAACTCGCCAAAATACAAATCCTATCTCGCCGTTGACCAGGTCTCGTCGTTGACCGGGTCAAGTGTTATCTCGCGTTGAGTACAAACACCTTATCTCGCCAAAATAAGACAACTCCTATCTCGTTGTGACAATAAGTTTTATCTCGCTGAATTAGGGTTTTTAATCTCACCAAAATGAAGATGTTATTTCACCTTTTTTGAACTTGTTATTTCGCCATTTCAAAAAATTATTTCGCCTTATTAGGGTTTTATAATTAGCCAAAATTAAATAAACATATCTCGTTAAGATTGAATGTCTTATCTCGCCTAATATGAAGTTTCTATTTCGCCATAAACCGTAAAAACATGCAACTTTTAGAAACCTAAAAAGAACTATTTTTAACCGTTATGTAATCTTGTTCTAAACACTTATAACTAACATAAAAATGTAAACTTTATGGTTTTTAAACGTTAAAAGATCAAGTTTTTATAGTTTTTGTCTTGCGTTTTTATACCGAAACATGAATGAACCAAACACTATATATCGAATCACAAACACCCCTAAATCTACCTCGGGCGATTGATACCACTTGTTAATATTTATTCTAGTCCATATCACTTATGTCTAACACGAAATAAAGAAGAAGAATGGTGATGGCGAGATAGATGTTTAGAGAGAGAAAATAGAAATAAGGAGGAGAGAAATTTGGTTGATTAAATTGAGATGAGAAAGAACCAACACCTCTTTTCTAAATGAGAATAGAGGTATTTATACCCTAATGGCTTGTATGAGCCGTTCTTAAGGTTTCATGGGTCGGGATCGGCTTTTGGTTGGGCTATAATGCCCCGAACATAAAGAATATTAGCTTAATATTCAATCTCTTGATCCCGACTAGCCTAATACATTGTTTACAAAATTCTTATCACGTAAGACAACACTACATATATTAATGACCGTAATTTTTCTTCTTAGCTTGATATTTTATGGCTAAAACACGTATAGTCCGGTAATAAATAATGGTTAATTGCATCATACTTTAAGACACTCACAATACACCAATAAATATCTTATTTTAATTCAATTAAATAAGAAATAATAGGTTTGACGGAATCACTATAGGTATGGGTTTG